>CAUYRH010030825.1:0-12042 GCA_963574655.1 Perodicticus potto
CCTGTGGCTCAGCGGGCTAAGGCGCCAGCCACGTACACCTGAGCTGGCGGGTTCGAATCCAGCCTGGGCCCGCCAAACAACAATGACGGCTGCAACCAAAAAATGGCCGGGCGTTGTGGCGGGTGCCTGCAGTCCCACCTACTTGGGAGGCAGAGGCAGGAGATTTGCTTGAGCCCAGGAGTTGGGGTTGGTGTGAGCTGTGATGTCACGGCACCCTATCCAGGGTGACGGCTTGAGGCGCTGTCTCAAAAAAAAAAAAAGGTCATGAGAAAGAGACATATATTCAGTGTCCTTTCAATGGAAATGGGTCAGCATTAATGTCGTCTTCTTTGTTATCTGCACACTGTAGGTGAGGGCTATTGGGAAGAGAAGGGTTTGGTCTTGTCTCAGGGAGGGATAGGAGGAGGTGTAAATGAATATAGTTTGATAAGTTTTAACTCTTTATTATGGACTTTTATATATTTTTTGGTAGTAAATAATAGACTAGTGTCCATGTGTATTTTATACATTCACATATTTTTTTCTTATTTTTTCAATAGTTCCAGGCTACATGCTTTACCTGTGAGTTTTCTTTAATTATGCTAAATCTCTGAAATTTTCCAACATTTTAAAAACAAAATCCAGCTATAAGTGGATCTACACAGTTAAATCCATAGTGTTCAAGTGTCAACTGGATATTCCAAGTAGAATCACCAGGATGCTATGATGTGGTAAATATACAGAGAAGGAGAGGAAGGAGCAAAAATTTGCCTTCCAGGCATCTCATCTGTGTTTATGGATTGAAAGTGAAGATTGTAATGACGTAGAAAAAGGTTGATAGAATGACAAGATATGGGGTCTTCATGGGAGTTACATTCAAATGAGATATCTGAGTGTAGATATCAGAAGGTAATTGCTGGGTGGCGCCTGTGGCTCAAAGGAGTAGGGCACTGGCCCCATATGCCAGAGGTGGTGGGTTCAAAACCCAGCCCCGGCCAAAAACTGCAAAAAAAAAAAAGAAGTTAATTGCTTATAAAGTCTGAAGTGGACACAAAATTGTCAGACCATAGTCATATAGCACTTAAGACCATGAGAATAAATGAGACCACTCATGAGAGGCCAGATTAACAGGGTTTATGTTTTCCCTCTCAGTTCCCATAGAACTTGGAGCTATCAGAGGTACACAGTTGAACATAATGCAAATACTTTAATACTTCAGGATGGTGTGAACAAGAGCAATAGAAAAGAGACCAAACATTCTTCCTTAGGCAACATTTATTAACTCTATTTTATAGAGTCTGTCTGTACATAATTTATTTTAATCTATTTGATTGCTTCAGAACCAATGATAATATTTTAGCCTTCTATTACTACAAGTTTTCTATCAATTTTTCTCCATTTCTAAAATTTTTAGTTGGACTGTTTTCCAGTTATATTCTATAGCCCCAAAGTAATGCTGCTACTTTATCCTTTTTCCCATGTAAGGTCCTATGCCCTGGATTTTTTCTCATCTTTATGTTATTTCCTTAGGGTCTATCAAATACCCCACTTCCTTTCTTTTCAGACTTCTCTCTCTACTTAAGCCTTCAAACATGTTCCAGTGTTTCTTGTCTTTAAAAATAAGCTAATTAGAAATAAATTTCTTTCATTGATCCTACATTCTGAACCCGTTCTGGAAGGAGATTTCTTTTCCTTGACAGTCATAATTCTCTACTCTAACACTCCTGTCTCTTTTGCTCATACCACTTTACTAAACTGCATTTGCAGTGTCACCCCTGATATTGTTGTTGCGAAATCTAGAAGACACGTATCTTGCTTGACACTGCTGGACCAATTCAGATCTCTTCACTCATCCACATCCCTGGGGTCAGTTCCATTAATATGCTAATGACTGTCAACTCGATTTTTCCTGATCAACCTCTTCTGAGTTCCAATCCCATTTCTTTAGGAAAAATGCATGATTTTTCCATTTGATTGAATATTTTAATTTAAAATTGAAAGGGTCATCATTAGAGCCCTGTATTTATGATGCCATCTTACCTGGAAGTCGGCAGGGTCAGTAAGAAACTTCAAAATTATAACCATGCAAATAACATTAAACAAATACTGTTGATAGAGTGTTTTAAAAATTGTATTATACATGCTACTTAAAGTTGTAAGTCAGTGTTTATCAATGAGAATGAGGATGACTTCAGTAATAGGCTTGAAATAATATAGGCTTGTAAGGTGGCTTTGAATTATTATAGCAACTGATATTCATTTTCATTATGCTATCTTGATAGAGACATTTATGTAAAATTGAATTTTACCTGGATTAATGGTTTGGAAGTAGCCGGTTATTGTTGTGCTTCCTGATTAAGTATGCACTATTTGAAGATGATGACATCAGAATGTTATGAAACTCAATCATTGCTCCCTGAAGGTTGATTGCTAGCTCTTTCTCAAACTCATTAAAAAGTGTCTCACACAGAATTCAAGATCATTTCTTTTTATTTTGCTCTTGAATTTCAAATCTGTAAAGTAGATTTAAAGCTGTGGTTGTCTATTTCAATGAAAATTGAAAATTATAAAAAAAAGTAGGAATTCAGCAATCACTATTTTTTTTATTTTTATTAAATCATAATTGTGTACATTAGTGCAATCATGGGGCGCAAAGTGCTGACTTCATATACAATCTGAAATATTTTCATTGAACTGTTTAACATAGCCTTCATGGCATTTTCTTAATCACTATATGAAGACATTTATATTCAGCATTTAGTAAGTTTCACCTGTACCCTTCTAAGATGCACCATAGGTGTGATCACACCAATCGCCCTCCCTCCATTCAACCTCCCCACTCCCCTCCCCTCCCTTGCCCCTTTCCCCATATTCTTGTGCTATAGTTGGGTTATAGCCTTCATATGAAACCTATGAATTAGCTTCATAGAGGGCTGAGTACATTGGATACTTTTTCTTCCATTCTTGAGATACTTTGCTAAGCAGAATATGTGCCAGCTCCATCCATGTAAACATGAAAGAGGTAAAGTCTCCATCTTTCTTTAAGGCTGCATAGTATTCCATGGTATACATGTACCACAGTTTATTAATCCATTAGTGGGTCGATGGGCCCTTGAGCTTCTTCCATGACTTAGCAATTATGAATCGGACTTATGATCTTATACTGTACAAGATGTTAACACACACACACACACACACACATGCATATACTTCATGATGACAGGGTTTTTTGTCTGTTTCATATGAGTATTATCAGAGTAGAACAAGACCAGACCCGTAGTTGCCTCGTAAATATGGATTAAACGAAAGAATGAACAAATGTAATACAAGAAGACAAGGAAAGTCACATGTCTCTGAGAAAAGTCCTCCATTAAGGATGAAGTTGGTGGTTTTGAATGAGTGAGGAATAGAAACAGAGATCCCTGTTAGTCAGACTCAGTAACTGTACAGAGCATTGTGCACCCTCAGGTAAACTCTGATTCGCACCCCATCCTCAGTCTGTACCAGTGTATGCTAACTACAGAGCAGGAAACGAGGCATCAGCAGAGCTGTCTTCACATTCTGATTCCTTCATCTAATAATTATGTAAATTGGAGTCCTAATTACCTAGTCTGTAATACAGGAGTAAGTATATTTATATTCTATAGGGCTGGGCACATAATAGATACTCGTTAAGTAAAATTCTCTGCTCTCGATAAGCTCTCAAGTTGTTTGGAAAACAAGCTACTTAAACACTTGGACATAATGGAAGAGTTCTACGTTGGTACTGGTGTTATGTGAGAGGAGCATGATTTCTTAGGCAGTGGGTGAAGAATTAACAAAAGGTTTAGCGTTAGTGTTGGATCTTAAAGTTAAAACTAGAATTGACATAAGAAAACATACTTTGGAAATCAACACATTGTCTGGATTCTGGACTGACCGAATGACTAAGTAGTCAGCTGCCCTGACTTAGGATACTCACTGCTAGTAAGACCTCCCTCTACCAAACTGGAAAATGAGGCAGAAATGGCTGGTAAACAATCCAAACATGTATTTATGATGCAATATATCAAGACAGTTCCTAACAGGATGAATACAATGAGTATTACAACAGTTTGAATAAGAAACAGTGAAAATTGTAAAAACACTGATTTGGGGAAGGAATAGTTTTATAACAATTAGAGATTTGGTGATCATTTTGAAAAGAAGTGTTTATGATAAATAAACATCCCTGAACCATCAAATGACACAGACTAGTTAATTATGAATAAACTCAGGGAAAAGATTTGGTAGGTCTCACCTACAAACAATGATTAGAACACTACCGACTGTGAAATGGCTCTCAAAGATAAGACTAAACATTCTTATGTGTGGGCTGGTAATATACAAAGCTGACACAGGAAAATACAGGTAATCCAATCTTGAAAGGAGGTAAAATCAGTGGAAGTTCCAGTACTCTAGCTAAGAAAAAAGGTATGTCAAATTTAAAAACCTAACTCCCCAAGTACTTAAAAAGGAGATATCTATTTGGCAAATGTGTGATATGCATATAGAATATCTGGATGACACCCATTGTATAAAACTGGGTTCATTTTTCCATGTTTCTCTCATTTTCCCAAATGTAATTCCTCATGTTAATACAGGAGATGCAGGCGTAGGCAAAGGAATGTCTGAATCTTGTTAATGCCTCTAATTGAAACTTTTCCACACCAAATCTTTTCCTCATCCTATAAAAAGAGAACACCATGAACGGATCACAGTTCACCCTTTTCTCTTGTTGTCTGCCCACGCTGAGGAGGAGGTGTCAGTGAGAGGTGGGGGCCTGAAGCAGAAGTCTTGGCAGTAGAGATTGATATTGTGCTTGAGAAGCTCAGAATAAACACTCAAATGCTTTAAAAAGTCATATGATTATAATGTACCCAAATATTCTTTGTGGGTGTAGAGAACTAAGCCCCATGATGTCTTAAAATCATTCAATAACTTCGTTCAACTTTATCTTATGTGACTGTATTCGGAAAGCACACTGGGGTTTCTCCAAATAATTCAAAATTACAAGGCAGATTGGTTCTGTCAGAGTTTATTTAAGTAGGGTGTTTATTACTTTACAGAAAGCTACTGGTATTCTGCACATTCTGTCTACATGTTTTTATTAAAGAAAACATAGAATCTGTCTTAAACCTTGGCTACCCCTGTCTTAGAAACACCCAGCCACACAGTCAACTTAAGTGGTGAATGTGCATATGTTTCAGTATTAAAAAACAACAATGAAAGAGCCCCTTCCCTGTTGGTGTACACTGATAACAGATTATTTGACATTTCTTCCCTTTTAAGAAGAAAATTTTTGCTTTAAAAATACCCGACAATGCAACTTTCATTTTACTTATTTATTTATTTTTAGAGACCGAGTCTCACTTTTTCATCCTAAATAGAGTGCCATGGCGTCACAGCTCACAGCAACCTCCAACTCCTGGGCTTAGGCGATTCTCTTGCCTCAGCCCCCAAGTAGCTGGGACTATAGGTGCCTGCCACAATGTCGGGCTATTTTTTTGTTGCAGTTTGGCTGGGGCTGGGTTCGAACCGGCCACCTTTGGTATATATGGCCAGCGCCCTACTGAGCGAGCCACAGGCACCACTTGTACCTTTCATTTTAATTTGACAAACTAATTATTCTCAGTAGGCACTGCTGATATAGTTAATTAAAAGCCAAAACTTATCTTATTCTTTGGCTTCTCTCTGTGTTCAAAAGGCGAAGTTGGGTGTTGAAAGAAGTGGTTCTGTTTAAAATTCCCAAGGCTCTGCCCAAACATTCTCAGTCCTGTGTAAAGCATCTTTTCATAGATGATCCAGTTGACTTCCCAGAGCCACAGCTTCTTCTTTTTCTTACTATGTATCTCATGATACTCACTCAGGCTTTTGTACATCACTTTAATGCCTGCTTTGTTGTGAAAAGTCCCCATGTCCCCTTTCTGCTTTCTCTTTGCTCGAAGGAAGAAATATCATTTCTCTTTTCTAAAACTAAGTCCTGCTCTCTGCTGTAGGACTTATTTTTCTTTTTTTGTTTTCTCTCTCTAGAATGTTCAATCTTTTACCTCAAGGCTTTTCTTCTTTTCTGGCTTCAACCATCCCTCTTTCTTATCCTGAAAAGATCTCTTGAACTTGCCAAGCCTCCTTACTGTAAGTAATATCTGAAGTTTCTAAAAGAGTGCTCTATAGTTGCTAACTCTATTTTCATATTATAAATCCTTCTTAATCTCATCCACCTGGCTTTATATACCACAATCTACTCACATGGCATCTGTTATAGGTCAAAGTATGTTCCCTAAAAAGATACGCTGAAGTTCAAACTGCTTTTCCTGTGAATGTGACCTTATCTGGAAACAGGTCCTTTGTAGATGTAATTTAAGATGAAGTTGCACTGGATGAAGGTGGGTCCTGATGCAACGAATGGTGTCCTTACAAGCAGAAAAAATCCAGATGACGAAACACAGAAATACACAGGGAAGAGTTCATATGATGGCAGAAGCAGAGGCTGGAACAATGACTCTGCCAACTAAAGAATGCCAGTGACTGCCAGCACACACTAAAAGATAGAGGAAATAGAACAGATTGTCCCTCATAACGCTCTACAAGAAATCAACCCTGGTGACACCTGGATCTCAGATGTCTCTTCTCAAGAAGCATGAGAAAATGAATTTCTGTTGTTATAAGTCATCTAATTTTGTGGTCCTTTGTTATAAAAGCCCGAGGAAACTAATACAGCATCTAATCTTTACGGTCAGAGTGCTTGTGTTTATATCTGGCATGTTCTTTCTTTTTTCTCCATTAATAGTCATATTCATACACTGGCATACATGTTTTAATGTTACCCGCTCCTTTAATTGGGATGGGTGACAACTGTAAATCAGTTTCACCAGGCAAGGAAGCTATATTTTTATCCAGAATTTCCTCCAAAAGTCTTAAAAATGTGTTTTTTCTTTTTCTTGCATTATACAGAAGACTATTGATTACTTTCACATTCTTATATTTCATAGCATTAATCTGCTATTTCTTCTCTTCTTCTTCTTCATACCACTGCTGTTTCCATTGCTGACTTACATTTTTGTTTATTCCTCTAAAACAGTGATTCACAGAAGTGATCCCTACGTGGGAAGTATTAGCATCACCTGGGAGTTTATTAGAAATGAAAATTTGGGGGGTATATGCCCAACATACTGAACCAGAAACTCCGGAGGTTTCTGGAGTTTGCTAAATGTGGTGACCAGTTTTCCAAAATAATAGTTATTTCCCATGATACGATCTATTAAATCCTATTTTGTCTATAGCCTCTTTCTTGAGGAGGGTCTATTCCATAGTTTCAATTAACACTGCTATGCTGATAAATACCCAAACTTCTTGTATCTACAGCACCCTCACTGGATTGGATTCATCATCTTAAACTCACAAGCTTAAAAGAATGTACTCAGAGTGCCCTTTCAAACTCGATTCCATTCCTGGATTCTGTGCTCTCCAGCTATATTAACATTTCAGATAACATTAGAAGCTTTGTCATGTTTGGCATCATACTTATCATCACTGGATCCCTGAGCCTGTATGACGCCTATCAGAGAGGTTGCAAAAATATGTATTTGTCATTATTAGTACATTTTATCAGATGCCTCAGTAAATATGTAAATATAAATATGAATGTATTCCTCCCCTTCACTGCTGCTTCACTAAATCAAGTGGTTGTCTAAACATGCCCATTTATTGTAAAATTCTTTAAAAGACCTGATTCTAGTCTTTCCCTGACTGCTTCTCCAATCTATTCTGCAAATATTTTTCATATCATTTTTCCCTAAAATTCTACGTTCATTATCTTATTCTATTGCTTGCAATTGTCATTACTTTTACTTTTCTGTAAGAAGTCTATATACCCTCTTGTCACTATTCCTTACTTCTCTGCTACTGATTTTCAGCTAATCTTGCTATGGTTGTTTATGTCATTATGTTTCTTCCCTACATCTGAAATGTCTTTAGCCTCTCTACTTTCCCAGATCACTTTAGTCTTTGTCAACTCTAGCCTATGGTAGTTCATTTCTAAGTTGAACTCTGATAGAACTAATTTTTTATACCATGTTTTTCTACTTCTATTTAAATTATTCAGGAAACATTTATTGATGATTATGTATGGCCAAGTACCAGCTTTAACACTGTGGCTATATCAGTGAACTATAGATCAACGATTCTTGTCCTTACACAGATTATTTTCCAGTGGAGGGTAAGATAAGAGACAAGACAATGAAATGTAGTGTGGTAAGTGCTGATAGGAGAGGAAGAGTGGCTATGGTAGTACATAGGAGGGCTGCCTACCTTGGGGTGTGGAAAGCTGTGCCAGGGAAAGATAATAAGTTATTATATCCAATCTGAAATTTGGAAGATGAAAATGAGCCAAGAAAAGAAGAAATTAGGAGAGGTCATCCCTGCAAAGGGAAACACATATTCAAACCCCCCAGCAGGGAGAAAACATACCTTGAGAAACTGAAAAAGTTCAGGTGAAAGCAATAAGAAGTTTTAGGCCTCAAGAGAAGGACCACATCTGTTGTATTTACCAGTGTATACCTAGCCCCAACAGTGCACTTAATATAATAATAAATGTAGTTTGAGATAAATAAATACATGGACTTGAACCCCTGGACTCAAGGGGAGTGTTAGGATTATAAGGGTGAATCATGGCTCTCCCACCCCCGCCAAAGCAAAATGAGTACTTGGAGGTAAGAGGCTACTTTCTCCACTGAATTAAAAGAAAAGGAGGAAAGAATGGTGGTGATGATTACTAAGATTATAGGTTGAGTGACAGGGCACTAAAGGAGTTCTCATTTTCAATTCATTCTGATAAAAAGAATGGTCATCAGCCAAGAATGAGGGAACTAATGAGGTCAGAAAACTAAAGAAGTACAGAAGTTGTAAAATGCTCTTATGGAAAATGGGAGATATAATTGCTTAGAGAAATGCATGGAAATTGTAGGGAATTGTATTGGTTGTCTAGTTAAAGTTCAAAGACTATGAATTAATGATATCACTATTCTAGTTTGTTTTTTCATTCAGCAGTTTTCCACAGTCTGTGTAAAGAGAATATAGGCAGTAAGGTTGAATCACCTAACAAATTAACCCTTCATGTGCATTGAGTTTTCCTGTTTAGCCAAATTATGTCATCCTAGAAAGTGGGGGTTGTATACTATGGACTGTCTTGAGCACAGCACTGACATTCAATAATGGTTTAACAAATATACACATATATTTTGAGACAGAGTCTCACTATGTCATCCTCAGTAGAGTGATGTAGAGTCACAGCTCACAGCAACCTCAAACTCTTGGGCTTAAGCTATTCTCTTGCCTCAGCCTCTCAAGGAGCTGAGACTACAGTCGCCCACCACAACACCCAGCTACTTTTTGTTGTTGTTGTTGTAGTTGTCATTGTTGTTAGGCAGGCCCAGGCTGGTTTTGAACCCACCAGCTCCAGTGTATGTGGCTGGCACTCTAGCTGCTGAGCTACAGGAGCCGAGCCTGTTTAACAAATATTTTGCAAAATCAATTACTTACTGAACTGTTCTAAGACCAATGATCAAATTCTTTTAAATGTCAATCATTCCATATCAGCAAAGATATATACACTTTAGTTGATGGTTTTAGCACAAGGAAAGAAAAGGAGGCCCAAATATTTCATGTTGAGAATTTTTAATGTGCCAACTACTGTTTTGGGCGGTGAGGAATTAATGAAGAGTACGTCAGTGTTTTCCCTAGGGACACAATAGAAACATAAATGACCAATGAGAGCCTTAATTACTCTTTATTAACTCAAAGAATCATCAGCACTGACAACTTGCTTTCTTTTGTCCTTACAGATAAAATATGTAAGCTGCTTGGACCATAAATTGTTCATGGGAATGTATGACAGATTTTGATCAGATGCTTTCCCAATGGTTTACAGACTATTTCATTACATTTGAAGTGGAATATCTGCTAAGCTTCCAGCACTAGATTATAAACTAAGTTAAGGATACTATTTCTGCCTACCAATCATGTCTGTCTCTGTGGTTTTTCTAGATTAATTCTAGATGCCAGTGCAAACTAAGGTAATTAACATTGACTCCTGAATACTGTCCAGATTATCTTGGAGGCATCTGGATTCCAGCATACAAAGCCATAAAAAATGACATAGATTATTTTTAAAAAATGTAAAAGTCATCTCATGTTGAAGTTTGATGGGGATGTCCAGTTGGCAGGGGACATCCTGGGGAAAACAGATTGAAACACCTGAAGGGTAGCCTGGTAGATCTTAGAAAATTTCCATTCATGAAGACCTTCACCAACACCTCTGTGAAGTGCTTCCTAAACCTCAGTCTTTCAAAAGTACTCTCTCCCCACTGACCATAGATGATGCTTTTTCTCCCTCTCTCTCACTTTTAATGAAACATCATTTTCTTTTCTTTCTTTTTTTTGTGACAGACCTCATTTTGTCAGAGTGATTGGCACTTGTTGGTAGAGTACTGTGGTGTCACAGCTTACAGCAACCTCAAAGTCTTGGGTTCAAGTAATTATCTTTCCTCAGCCTCCTGAGTAGCTGGGACTACAGGATCCTGCCATAACACCTGGCTATTTTTAGAGACAGTGTCTCTCTCTAGCTTAGGCTGGTCTCAAACCTGTGAGCTCAGGCAATCTGCCTGCCTTGGCTTCTTAGAATGCTAGGATTACAGGCATGAGCTACCATGCCTGGCCTAAAACATCATTTTCTATATTGAATTAGGATATAGTCATTTTTAGGAAAGTTAATATTCAGAATATTTAACAGCTGGTATTGCATGAATACCTACCAGTCACAGTAGGTAGCTATCATAAATGTCTGCTGTGGTGTGCACAAAACTGTCAGCTGTGTTGTAGGAATATTTCATTTCCCAGTGTTGGACAGTTAGCATTTCGAAGGTAAAGAGGATAACAACACTTTTATTATAGTTGTCCCAGGGGTGTTATGAATAAAGTAGACATTCCAAAACTAATTTTTAAAATCCATTACTGAATTAAATAAAGGTCACAGAATATTTTTTCCATAAGCATACTTTAAGGAACTGCACAACACAGGGTGTAGGAAATATATTAATGTAGTGAGCTCTTCATTCATTCATTTATAAAATGTTCAATTCCAGGCTATATTAATTTCCTAGAACTGCAACAACAAAGTCCTAAAAACTGAGTGTCATAAACAATAGAAATTTATGGAGAGTACTTCGAGATCTAAAAATAGACCTTCCTTTTGACCCTACAATTCCCTTACTAGGTATATACCCGGAAGACCAAAAACCACACTACAACAAAGACATCTGTACTAAAATGTATATTGCAGCCCAATTCATAATTGCTAAGTCATGGAAGAAGCCCAAGTGCCCATCGACCCACGAATGGATTAATAAACTTTGATATATGTACACCTTGGAAGATTATGCAGCCTTAAAGAAAGATGGAGACTTTACATCTTTCGTGCTTACATGGATAGAGCTCGAACACATTCTTCGTAGCAAAGCATCTCAAGAATGGAAGAAAAAATATCCAATGTACTCAGCCCTACTATGAAGCTAATTTAAAGGTTCCATATTAAGACTGTAACCCTACTGTAGCACAAGATTATAGGAAGAGAGGGAAGGGGGAAGGTTGGTATTGAGGGAGGTAATTGGTGGGGCCACATCTACAGTGCATCTTCGAAGGGCACAGGCAGAACTTACTGCATGCAGTGTACAAATGCCTTCATACAGTAACTAAGGAAATGCCATGAAGGCTGTGTTAAACAATTTGAAGAAAAGATCTCAGATTGTGTGTGACACCTGCATATTGTACCCCTTGACTGCACTAATGTATGCAGATATGATTTAATAATTAAAAAAAAAAGATAGAGAGAGAAAGAGAGGCTTAGCGAGGCAATGAGAAAACACACCCAATTGACACCTGACTCCATAGAGGGCCAGATTTTTTAAAAAAGACAAATTTATCCCTCAAGCGGCCCCAGACATCCAAAGAAAACTCCAGAAATTGGCTATAGCCCCAGACCATAACCTG
>CAUYRH010030826.1:0-30049 GCA_963574655.1 Perodicticus potto
ATACACATAATATACATAAAAAGGTCTAGGATCTCAATATTCAGAAACAATCGCTAATAACTTTTTAAATTTTTAATTAATGGGATATTGTATGGGTTACCTATGTTATAAAGGGTTTTTTACATTCCGAACATCCTTTCATGTTACTAAATGCTACTAAAAGGGAGTTTCTGAGTCATATCTTAATGTACCATTGAGTCCCATCACTGTTTTCACCTTTTCTCTCTATGTAACCCAAAGCATAACCCGTTTTTAAAAATGGAACAAAATACACAAATGTCAGTCATACTAAATGGTTTCTAGTGTCCCCCAGTACCAGATAGGTATTATAGCAAATGAAGAGGGACAGATGTAAAACAAGAGCCACTAATGGCTTGTATTTTGATCAGTCATTACACCTGTACAATTCTAAAGAGTTTTTAAAAAATTAGGGTCAAAACACCAAATGAAACAGACAAATGGGGCTTAATGAAATTCAAAAGCTTCTGTACAGCTAAGGCAACAACAACAACCAAAGCAAACAGACAACCTATGCATTTGGAAAGGATTCAGACAAAAACTTGATAACTAGGATCTACAGAGAACTCAAATTAATAAACATAAAAAGAGCCAACAATCTCTTAAACCACTGGACAAAAGACATGAATGGAAACTTCTCTAAAGGAAATAGACAAATGGCTAACAAACATATGAAAAATTCTCATCGTCCCTAATTATTAGAGAAATGCAAATCAAAACCACCCTCAGATATCATCTAATCACAGTGAGAATGGCCCTCATCACAAAGTCTCAAAACTGCAGATACTGATGTGGATATGGAGAGAAGGGAACACTTTTACACTGCTGGTGGGACTGCAAACTAATACAGCCTTTTTGGAAGAAAGTATGGTGAACCCTTAAAGAACTCAAGCTAGACCTCCCATTTGATCCTGCAATCCCATTGCTGGGCATCTGGCCAGAAGGAAAAATATCCTTTTACCATGGGGATACTTGCACTAGACTATTTATTGCAGCTCAATTTAAAATCACCAAAATGTGGAAACAGCCTAAATGCCCACCAATCCAGGAATGGATTAACAAGCTGTGGTATATGTATACCATGGAATACTATTCAGCCACTAAAAAAGATAGAGACTTTACATCTTTTCTGTTAACCTGGATGGATGCGAAACACATTATTCTTAGTAAAGCATCACAAGAATGGAGAAACAAGAATCCTATGTACTCAGTTCTGATATGAGAACAATTAAGGTCCCAGTACATGGTCAGGGGTGGGGGATGGGGAAAGCTGAGATAGGGAAGGGGGGGACAAGGGGTGTGGTACACCTTTTGGAGGCAGTACACAATTATAAGAGGGTCCTTATCTAACAAAAGCAATCAATGTAACCTGGTTCTGCAAACCCTCAATGAATCCCAACAACAAAAAAAAGAAAAAATTAAAAAACACCAAATGAAACAAAACAGTTCTCCTGAAAGTTTTCTGCCACAAAACTGAAAATTTGAGATTCCAATAATCCTTACTAATTGGGAGTTTACCCCAGAAAAACTGCTTGATAATAAAGAAATAAGTAATTCTTTAACCAGGAAGCAATTTATTATTATTTCTGCTTCACCTAGTGATACATTGAGAGAATCCAAATACCAATAACTTTATGTTGCTTCCTTTTGAATAAGGTACGTAAGTATCATGTCAGTGAAGTTTGGTGATAAAGAAGGTTCAAGTAGGACAAATTTATATTTCTACAAGCCTAGAATTTTCAACTATATTGGAATGCCATATGGCCATAATGTCTTTGAAATGTAATGTTTATTTGCTTAAATTTTTATGTTTTTAATTGACAATAACCACATATTCGTGTACAACTATAATAGTGATGTTTCTAAATACAGTATATAATGTGTAGTGATCAAATCAAGGTAATTCACATATCCATTATCTGAAACATTTATCATGTCTGTGTTAGAAACAATGACTATCCTCTTTCTAGCTATTTGAAACAATATAAGCAATATATTTGTTATCTATAGTTAGCTACTGTGGTGTAGACACTGTAGAACAGTAGAATATATTCCTTCTATTTGTCTGTAATTTCATATCCCTTACCAAATCTCTCCCTAACCTCCTTCCCTGTACCCTCCCAGACTCCAGTATCCTCTGTTCTACTTTTTACTTCTGTAACATCAGCTTTTTTTAGCTTCCATATATGAGTGGGAACATGTGGTGTTTAAATTTCTGTTCCTAGCTTTTTTCATTTAACATAATGTCCTCCATTTCCATCCATGCTGCTGCAAATGACAGGATTTCATTCTTTTTTTGGCTGAATAGTATTCCACTGTGTGTCTATACCATATTTTCTTTATCCATTCAAGTGTTGCTGTATACCTACATTGATTTCCTTACCTTGACTATTGTGAATCGTGCTGCAGATGGGGAGGACACAGAATTCTCTTTGATAAAATCTTTCCTTTGGATAAATTACTACTAGAGGGATTGCTAGGTCATATGGTGGTCCTATATGCAGTTTGTTTTCAGGGAACTTTCATACTGTCCTTTATAGTGGCTATTCTAGTTTACATTTCCACCAACAGTGTATAAGAGTTCCTTCTCTTTCACATTCTGCCAACATTTAATAAGTTTTGCCTTTTTGATAATATCCCTCTTAACTGAGCTGAGATGATACCTCATTGTTTTAATTTGCATTTCCCTAATAACTGATCACACTGTGTGTTTTTTAATATAATTGTCAATCATTTACATGTCTTCTTTTGAGAAATGTCTGTTCAGATCATTTGTGCATTTTAAAATCAGATTGTTGTTGAGATGTTTGTGTTCCGTGTACATTTTGAATATTAATCCCCTGTTGGATTAATAGTTTGAAAATATTTTCTCCCATTCTGCAGGTTGTCTTTTTACTCTGTTGATTGTTTCCTTTGCTGTGCAGAAATGTTTTAGTTTGATATAATCCCATTTGCTTATTTTTGCTTTTGTTGCTGTGCTTTTGAGGTCTTATTTATAAAATCTTTCCCCAAATGAGTATCCTCAATTATTTCCCCTATGTTTTCCTTTTGTAATTTCATTCTTTCAAGTCTTACATTTAGGTCTTTAATCTATCTTTTTTTGTATAGAGTAAGGGGTGGGAGTCTAATTCTGTTCTTCTGCATGTGGATAGCCAGTTTTCTCAGCATCATTTATTACAGAGACTGTCCTTTGCCCAGTGAGCATTCTTGGCACCTTTGTCAAGCTACATTTGTCCATTTGAGCATTACTGGAAAGCATTTTACTTAAACAGCAAAATTTAGTTTTGCTTTGATCTAGAAACCATTCATGACTATTTTAGGGAGCTCCTAGGGACATCTAGGTGTAAGGTGATACTGACTTCACCCAGTGTTTATGTTGACTCATTTCCCTAAACTATTTGGTGAAATAAATGATTCATCAATTCTACTTCAGACTGAATATGTGTTCAGGAAAGTCATCAGATGGTAAGAAATGCTGGCCAACTGCATGAAAGACTTTCGCATAGGCTACAATTTGTTCAATGAAAGCTTTCTCGGGCAAATTGATCTTGAATCCTTTTCAATTTTTGGAAGCACAGTCAACTCTAGTCTTTAAAATTTACTGGGCTAGATATACAAATTCAGTTTATAGGCATAAAAAACTAGCCTACTTACTATTTAAGGAAGAATTTGGTTTAGCTACTAATTAGAGGGTTACCATTCTGT
The DNA here is from genome assembly GCA_963574655.1 of Perodicticus potto. Lineage (NCBI taxonomy): Eukaryota > Metazoa > Chordata > Mammalia > Primates > Lorisidae > Perodicticus > Perodicticus potto. The sequence continues at coordinate 3,724 of CAUYRH010030826.1, forward strand.
AGTTTAATTTCCCTGTTATTTACATAGGGAAAACAATAGTATCTCTCACGGTGTAAGAATTAAATTAGGTAAACATATGGAATTGCATTGACTGCTACTACAGTGGTGTAAGTGATATTGGTGGTAATTAATGGTCCTACTGGCACTAATAACTCTTCATTTCATTTCTTGAAGTTTTCTCAATAATCTGGTGATTTTTTTTACAGAATTAAATTTAGGACACATGAAATAAATCTATCTACTAATTAATCAAGTGATTGATAAATACAAATATAGATACAGACAACAATAGACTGTCTACTAATTGTAAATCTTTGGTTAGGTGGATCAGTAGTGCATTCGTTTTCATATTTGTCATTGTCTCCTGTTTCTGATTAAAATTTGACTCAGTGGTTTAAAAAATGGTACCAAAAATAAAAGAAGATATTTTGATCAAATGCTAGCAGGACCTTGCCTGATAGGACAAAAGAGAGAGAGAGAACCCATGGAAAATTCTAAAATCTGATTATTTCAGAGTTTGTCGTACTCTGAAATCCTTAAGAAATGATTGGCTTTATAAATATCACCCTTATATCTGATCTAGAGGTTGAATGGTTCTGCCATTTGCTATGTAGTTCATCTGTACCTCAGTTTCCTCATTTGTCCATTGAGAGAGTTGGTAAGACAGTCCCTTTCAAATCTAAAATGAACACAATCCTATGATACTGTCACTAAGTGGCATTAGATAGAGATGATTGACACCACTAAATATTAATGCTGTTCAATTTTAACAGAGCCCTCATTTCTACTCAATAATCCTTAAATGCATCCATTATTATGTTCTTCACAATAATTGCCCTCAATGCCTCTCCAGTCTCCTCAAGTCCTCATCCCACCCTACCATTTACATTGGACAAATGTAGATTCAAAATAATGAATACTTCAAGCAGCTACAGACCAGCCATTAACAACCTGCTTGCAAGAAGCATGATGATGATATCTCTTAAGATAGTTTTGGTAGAGCCACCCTGTGTACTCTGATGATGAACAACGCCATTGAGAATGCAACGCATTTTCTATATTTTGATTCATCTGTCATTTTTTTAATGTATCTATTTAAAGACCAAAAGTTGGAAATATACATAAACGCCACGAATCCAAAAAAAAGTTGATAGTGTACTCATTATGTTAATTAAATCCTACCCCTTTATTTTGCTCTTCTAAGAAATTGTTAAATGACCTAAGTGTTAAAATTACATGGTTGGTCCTGACAGTAGGGCCATTTCACAGTAACAGGGAAATATAGAGGATATGTTAAAATTAGAATAAGCTTCAAAAAAGAATTATACACTCTGACCAAGGTGAGAAAATTAGCTGAAATACGTGCCAAGGGAAAATGGAAAGTTCTAAGAGACCAGATGTCTCTGTGGGTTCCAAATTTGGAATTCTCTGTCGCCTTTAAAATCTTCCTTCAGAATATCAAGCCTTACAATGCATGTGGTTTGGCATATGGGCTGTTATTTTGCATTTCTAGACTCTGAGTCTGCCTTTTCAATCAGAATCTAAGCTATTTTGTTCAGTTCCATGGTATCTTGAAATACATGGCTTTCAAGAAAATGAAGCAAAATTAAAAAATTACTTGTTCTCTCCGCCTCCATTTCTTTATAAAGATCCGCCAGACAAGACTTGAGTCTCAAGGAAGCAAGCACAACTGATATCTTTCTTTTCTCGAGAGCTTTTTAAGTGCTTCTTTTATGAAGGAATAGAGGATACAGATGGCCCTCCCTATACTAAAAAAGGCTTTAATTTTTTGAATATTAAGTGAAACTTTCATAGAGTGCCATGTGGACTCTTCTTTCTAGTCATATTTCTCTCTTCCTCAGTCACTTCCTGAACCTCCCTACTAAGAACCAGCTATGACGCTGTGCTTAGAGGTAGGTGGTGAAGCCACTTGGACAATGTATTATAAAAGACCATTATCCATTGAGCAATAATAGTCCAATTGAAGAAAATGAACTGATGGGAGGAAAACAGAGCACTTAAAATTCAAATGAGAAAGACCTCTAAAATAAAAAATGTATATATAAAAAAAGCAACTATTTCAAAGTAAGACATTCATTTTAATTTAGACCTCATTTTTCTTCATCTTGTGTTTCAGGAATATTCAAGATAATTCACTAGATGAGATATATTATGTTGGGGGCAAATTACCGATTTGTAAACCTTACCCAGCACCCTTAAACATAAGTAACTTATCAATTTATCTGCATTCTCAGTTGCTTTAAAAATCAATTGTTAAAATGCAATTAAAGTTCAACTGGACAGTTTCATCCCTGCCAACATATAAATAATGAAAGATGTCTACATATGATCCCTTTCATCTGTGAAGAACTATTAATAGCACAAAAGTTGAGTTGAAAAATGCTTTTGTAAACATGCTAAAATACTATTTCATGTATTTTTAAAATTTTTTTATATTTTTGAGACAGAGTCTCACTTTGTCACCCTGAGTAAGAGTACCATAGTGTCTAGCTCATAGAAACCTCGAACTCCTGGGCTCAAGCCATCCTCTTGCCTCAGCCTCCCGAGCAACTTGGACTACAGGCGCCCACCACAATGCCTGGCTATTTTTAGAGACAGAGGTCTCACTGTTGTTCATCTTGAACTCATGAGCTCAAGCAGTCCACCTGCCTCAGCCTCCCAGAGTGTTGGGATTACAGGCATGAGTCACCGTGCTCAGCTAAAATACTATTTTAAAAAATAGTGATTAAACTCTTTGAAAAATGACTTCTATAATGAAAAATCAATTCTGGAAGAACCATTACAGGTAGTAGTTAATCATTTATGGGAAAGGGGGAACAGACAGGAAGGTAGTTAAGAGCAGAAACAAGAGAACACAGATGCCCTGCGTTCTAAACTATCTTTTGTTTTGATAGAGGCTTACTGGGTCTGGAAATTAGAAGTGATAACCACAGACTTTTTAAACCTTTTTTATTTTGTACCCAGAGAGAAGAAGTCACAGGAGAGTTACAAAAAAAAAAAAAAAAGATAAAGACATATTTTGAAGCTGTAATTTCTTAGGTTTAAAATAGAATAGCTGAGAAAGCATAGAAATATGATGTTGTGAAGCATTATATGTGACAAGCTCTACCGTGTTGAGTTACACCTCATCAAGAGAAACAAACAACCTGCCTTTCTCTGTGAAATCAACAATCAAGAGGTTTTCTGACTCGAGGACTGAAACTCAAGGTGACGTTGGGGCCGAGTTCTGAAGGCCCTAACAGCTAAGTCATAGGAGGCGGAGTGAGAGTCTGTGGGAGTCACAGCCTAGGACTGGCAAAACTTAACTGCACATCAGGAGAGGTGGGAACCTTTCCTTGCCCAGGGAATCCTAATGCTGTGAGCAGAGGCGGGATCCTGTATGTGCCCAGCCCTGGAAGATGACTCCAGATTTGTCTAGTCCAATAACAGCAATCCCATTCTCCTTCGTTAGTTAATCATTTTTGCCAATGTCCCCTGAAGCTATGAGGTTGGGGGACCACGTGACCCAGTTTTTGCCAGTAAGTCACGAAGAGAGATCTAAAAAGAATCTTCTGGTAGAGTCTCATCCTCCTGATATAACGAAACCTTTCTTCCAGCCCTTTCTCTGAATCAAACATGGTGGCACAAGGCCATACTGCTTCCTCTGTGCCTTTTTATAGTTTAAGGACCAAAAACATTAACAATGAAGAGGACAGAGCAGGAAGAGAAGTCCTGGTTCCTTCCAATGAACTTTGGGCTTCTGTGCCAAATTTAGAACCACCTACTGCTGCACTTCTCACTTTATAAGCAAACTAAAGACCTTTATTTCTGAAGTCTCTGCTAATTAAGAATAGTGTCACTTGCTGCTGAATAAGCCCCACTGAGGACATGTGTTCTCCATGAATAGAAGCGACACCAGAGATAAAAAAGCTGCTGGTAAGACAGTCACCTAACCCTTCCGGCAGTTCTGTGTCTCGCCTGTGACCTTTTGCTTCATTTGGCATTTATGTGAAAAGTTTATTGGAAACAGACATTTTGTTTCTAAGAGACATCAGGGAATTAAGTAATGCCTAGAAAGTTCCCCAATGATGGTTCATACATATTGAATCTCAGATCTGTTTCATGGTTTTATTTAAATTTGTCTTCATGTCTGTACACACAGAGAGAGATTTTATTTAAAGATAAGAGTTGACTTTTAAATTCCCCTAAGATTCTAAATTTCTCAAGCTCGGTGAGCGTCCGCACTGACTAGAGAACTAATATTAATTAACAAAAAGAGAACTTTAAAAACTCAACAGATACTCATTTCACACTGCAGACACATTGTATATCTAGCTGTTGCGTAACTTCTTACTCCTAAACTCAGTAATAATTTTTCGGATTTCCCTAAACATCTGAAGAAGCAAAGAAAAGGGCGATGCTAAAAACCACGCAATTATGAACGTAATAAAGGTGCAGGTCTGTCTGACGCGAAGCTTTGTTTTCCCATCAGTCCCCATTTGTAGCTTTGTGCTACTGATCTGGGATATAAATTTTCTTAGCTTTTCCTGTCTGTGCAAAGTCTACACCAGTGCCCAACTTCAGCCTTTATCTTTTTCCTTTATTATGAGTACAAAAAAATAGGCTGGAGCATCTTTTTTTAGAGAGGAAAAAAAGGAAAAGTTTTCACACTTGCATAACTCACACAGTTGAAACGGCCTGAAATCAACAGTCCCCAGAAAAGCTTCTTTGAAAAGGCAGCAAGTCTGAAAACCAGTGACTGCAAAGAAGTACTTTGAAAAGAATAGTCAGGTAAAGCTCCCATGAAACTGTACTGGAGAGATAAAAATACCTCGAAGGAGAAGACATTCGCTTGGGAAACTTTCTTTACAGTTTTGAAAATTGTGTATAGGTGAGTTGTTTTTTGTTTTTTTTTTTTTTAATCCCTTAAATTTTCCTGGGATTACAGATGTTTGAAGTTCCCAAACTGGCTATGCAACCCTTGGTTGGAAAATTAGATATTCAGAAAGGCTGTTTGACTGAATAAAATATTAGAATAATTGTTTAGTTTGCAGAAGACGTGAGAAAGATTGAGTGCATCAAAGGGCCCCTAAAGGTAAAGGAAGGGTCTAAGGACAGAAGAAACGCCCAGTGAGAGGAGCAGCCTCTCCCCTGGGTTTGGAGGAGCAGGGGGATGAACACACCCCATAGGAGCGGTCGTGGGTAGGAGGATTTACGGAGACTGAATAGGAAACTCCAGAGGAGGCTGGGCCCGATGGTTCACACCTATAATCCCAGCACTCCGGGAGGCCCAAGCAGGTGGACTGGCTGAGCTCAGGAGTTAGCCTGAGCATGAGCAGGGCCCTGTCTCTGCCCAAACCAGAAAAACTACCCGGGTGTGATGGCAGGTGTCTGTAGTCCCAGCTGCTTGGGAGGTTGAGGCGAGAGGACTGCTTTAGCCCAAGAGTTAGAGGTTGCTGTGAGCTGTGATTAGGCCACAGCACTCTACCCTGGGCGATGGACACTCTCTCAAGGAAAAAAAAAGAAAAAGAAACTCCAGAGGGGCTTTTCTCTCTAGATGAGAAGGCTGGAGAAGTTAGAACTGAGTTTCCTCTCTCTGTGCTCCCTCTTTCCCCCTCTTCACCTCTCCCTCTCCTCTCTTACACACACACACACACACACACACACACAAATTGAGGGTATGGGGGAGAGGGCGACCCTCTCCTATAATCTCTGTAGGATTTGGCTTGGAACAAGGACGGTCTTTCAAGTGTCTGTGTGTGGGCAGATAAGGGGGTGCCGAGCTTCTGTGTGGGTTCCCAAGAAAGCCCAATTAGGCTCTTGGATTCTCTTGGGATGAGGCCCATGGCAAGTCGCTGAATGTTGGTGGCTGTCTCCCATCCACTCCCATACAACCTCTCAGACTTGCGGGGATTTCATTTTCCCCTTTTCTTTCTCTGGCATCTGGAAAATCCTGGGATGTCTGTGTTCACTCCCCATTGCCTCGCTTTGCGGGGCTGGGCTAGGTTTGCTGCTGACTCCTTCCTAGACACAGGTACGTGGAAGGCACCTCCTCGCCTCTCCTTCCTTTTCCCCACTGGGAGCTGTTTATGATACACCCTTTTATCTTCTTTCTTGAAAACAACTCCACTGCCTGAATTTGCCTGAATTCATGCTATGGAAACATCATACATGTATAAAACTCTGAACTTTCACCACCCAGGGGCTGGTGCGATTTGCTGTGCTCAGATACCAAACATGAAGACACCTGATTGCCAGTCTAAAGAATGTTTTGTCCTTGGAGCTTTTCGGGGGCTGGAGTGGTCACTAATTCTGGGCTGGGGTGTGTCATGGAGAGCTCTTGGCTGAAACATCTGCCTAACACAAACATGGAACATGTATTGAAAGAATATGGGAGTAGATTAATACATATACAGAATTGCCAGAAGGTCAGAGGTACAGCCTATGTTGTGGAGAGGAAAGAGTGTTTGAAGAACTGAGAAAGAGAAACCTTAGCAGCATCCCTCATCTCTGGATTTCCTGTCATCACACCTCTGTTGCAATGAGTGAGCACCAAAGGTTCACTTACCAAGGTTCAAAAAACCGATAAAGACCTTCCAACCAGCTGAGCGAAGGCTGTCCATGCCTTTTCTGGAGCTTCTAACCTGTTGAGTTCTATAGAACAGGGACAAATTTGGCTTTTTCTGACCTTCAAAATTACACACATAGGTGAGAGATAATTACCCCAAACAAAATTATGATGCTGATGAGAGTTATGAAGAAACGGTGAGCAGCCAAACATTCCATAGACAAGTCTCTGCTTCCTAAGTTTGCACAATATCTGATACATGGTAGATATTTAATAACTATCAATATTTTCTGAATGTTGAGTGGATGGACTACTCCGGCCTCCCAGAGGTCCTGATGAAAGATGATCCTACAGCCTTAGTCTGGAGTGATGCCACTCAATCCCTGATGGCAAGAAGGACGTAGACTAAAGGGGAAAATGGAACAGATGAGAATCAGCACTCTCTCCCTCTTTCTCTGTCATATTGTACTTTTAGTACCTGCCCTTAAGACAGAAAAGAGCCCTGGTGTTATTTCCTATGGACTATTCCCATACAACAGGTATTAAAAAAGATCATAGCACAATTTCCAATCCGATTTTTCTGTCATGTGCATACTCACAGCTCTTACTTATTTTAAGGGGGAAAGAGGTTGGAGGATTACTTATATGAACTCACCAAGGATTTTATTATTTATGTTATGTATCATAATTAAAGTGTCTTCGTGTGTCTTCAATCGTCTTTGTTCATGATTTGTTTCCGTGATGCTTCCTGAAACGATCTCCAGTCTGAAGTCCAGGCTGCCTCTTGCAAGCCTCCCAGTAGGACATGGTTTCTGTCTTTCCATGTTTCTCATTTCTTTGCTACAAACCAGGAAACCCCTGTGATTTTTTTTTTCATTTTGTATTATAAAAATGCATCTTCTCATCTAGCTTTTCTCCAGTGTCAGAGGATGGTCTTCCTCCCTTCCTTGAATTTTTATTCCTCACATTGCTCACAAGCTGAGTGATGAGATTTCACCTGTAAGAAAGTTGTGTCTGCACTTTTGCTCCAGTGTGAACAAAAGCACCAACAACCAAAAAATATATATATGTGTGTGTGCGTGTGTCAGACATCTTACGACGGAGAATCAGAAAGGTTAACAGTGAAGAGTTGGAAAGAATTCTTCACACGCTTAAAATATCCATCTTGGAGATGTCATTCGTTTGACCAGTACAGTGAATTTTCTTTAGTGCTCTTCAAAAGATTATTTTCTATTTGATCATTGGAACAAAGAGTTATCACTGAAAATAATGAAGATACTTTATAGCAAGATTCGTGAATCTAGCTTTTTTTTTTTTTTTTTTGAGACAGAGTCTCACTTTGTTGCCCTCAGGAGAATGCCATGGTGTCGTATCTCACAGCAACCTCAAACTCTTGGGCTCAAGTGATTCTCTTGCCTCAGACTCTGAAGTAACTGGGACCACAGGTGCCCGCCACAATGCCCAGCTAGTTTTAGGGATGGGTCTCACTCTTGCTCACACTGGTTTCAAACTCCTAAGCTCAAGCAATCCACCCGCCTCAGCCTCCCAGAGGTAAATCTACTATTTAAGAAAGATTACGTACTCCCACCACTTCTACAGTATTAGTCTATAAGTTAGTGAAAAATGGCTCAAATATTTTTGGAATATAACCTGTTATGTAAGAATAATTTTAAATGAAGTAAAGTTTCCTAGTTTTGTGGCTAGCCTCAGACATGAAATTAAAAATTTCTATTTTCTTATGGAAATTGATTATAACCATTATTATTATATTATTACATACTATAGTATTATTTTCATATTACCTTTTCCTACCATTCATTATTCTATAATTATTTAAACAAATGGTTGAAAGAAATTTTATCAAGAATAAATGCTGTATTTGCGATGTAAACCAAGCAGATTGTTCTTTGCCTGTCTAAAGTTAGGAATAAAGAACAGCTTTTATAAGTATTTAGATAATAAAAACAAGATTGCTGGCTCGGTGCCTGTGGCTCAATGGGCTAAGGCGCCAGCCATGTACACCTGAGCTGGTGGGTTCGAATGCAGCCCGGGCCTGCCAAACAACAATGACGGCTGCAACCCAAAAAGGGCCTGGCGTTGTGGCGGGTGCCTGTAGTCCCAGCTACTTGGGAGGCAGAGGCAAGAGACTCACTTGAGTCCAGGAATTGGAGGTTACTCTGAGCTGTGATGCCACGGCACTCTATCCAGGGTGACAGCTTGAGGCTCTGTCTCAAAAAAAAAACAAGATTGCTGGAAATAAATCCTGGAAGTTTTGAGAATTTAAAAGCGACATAAAGAAGCAATAAATAAAGCAAATCTTCTAACCATGAATAAAAAATAAATGCTATCAACCTTTGATTCCTTAGCATTGCTATAATCAACACTAATGATGGGTGAAGGAAATAAAAATGAAAAATGCAATTATAATTATTGCATTTTATTATCTTTAACAATAATATATGCTTAATTATGACATAATTTGGAGAATTATTTTGACATATATTATGACCAAAATTGATCCCTGTGTACTATAAGCAAATGACCAAAAAAAAAAAAATTAAGGTTACCAATTCACTCCTCTCTTACAATCCTATTTTGATTCAATTCAATAAGATTTATGGGGTGAAAGTTTTGAACAGGGTGCTATGTTAGGCAGAACAAGACATACAAAGGAGAATGAGGTAAGTTTCTTGCCATTCAAGAGTTTATACTGTTATAGGGTGAGTGAGGCAAGTACAATGATACAAAGCAAAAGATTAAGTATCAAAGTGAAGTATGTCTTCAAATACAGAGGGTGCCAAAAAATGTATACACATTTTAAGAAGGGAAAAAATTGTACTAAATAGAAATACTCAATCACGTTTGACTTCTGCAATTATATGAGGTGCTCAAACATGATTTGCATTCATCTTTTGTTATTGCTACATGTGTATGTGGAGTGTCACAATTTTTTTCTTTTTTTAATTATTATTAAATCATAGCTGTGTACATTAGTGCAATCAAGGGGTACAATGTGCTGGTTTCATATACAATCTTAAATATTTTCATCAAACTGTTTAACATAGCCTTCATGGCATTTTCTTAGTTATTGTATGAAGACATTTGTATTCCGCATTTAGTACGTTTCTCCTGTACCCTTCTAAGATGCACCTTAGGTGTGGACCCACCAATTACCCTCCCTCCACCCACCCTCCTCCCTCCACTCCACTCCCTTGCCCCTTGCCCCATATTCTTGTGCTATAGAGTGTCACAGTTTTTTCCTTTCTCATAATGCGCATACATTTTTTGGTACCCTCTGTATATAAAGAATGATTCTATGGAAAGTATAGAATATGTGTTTTGTTTTGTTTTGTTTTGTTTTTTTAAACTCTTGGATTAAACAATCCTCTTGCCTCAGCCTCCCAAATAGCTAGGGGATTCATTGAGGGTACAAGAAACCAGGTTACACTGATTGCATTTGTTAGGTAAAGTCCCTCTTACAATCGTGTTTTGCTCCCCAAAAGATGTGGCACACACCAAGACCCCACGCCCCTCACTCCTTCCCTCTCTCTGATCTTCCTTTCTCCACCCCGCCCTCATTCTTTCTCTCTCTGCTCTCCCCTTCCCTCACCCCCACCATGTTATTAATTGTCATTAATTGTCCTCATATCAAACTTGAGTACATGGGATTCATGCTTCTCCATTCTTGTGATGCTTTACTAAGAATAATGCGTTCTACTTCCATCCAGGTTAATACAAAGGCTGTAAAGTGTCCATTTTTTTAATGGCTGAATAGTATTCCATAGTGTACATATACCACAGCTTGTTAATCCATTCCTGGGTTGGTGGGCATTCAGGCCGTTTCCACATTTTGGCGATTGTAAGTTGAGCTGCAATAAACAGTCTAGTGCAAGTGTCCTTATGATAAGAGGATTTTTTTCCTTCTGGGTAGATGTCCAGTAATGAGATCTAGCTTGAGTTCTTTGAGAGTTCTCCACACTTCCTTCCAAAAAGGTTGTATCAGTTTGCAGTCCCGCCAGCAGTGTAAAAGTGTTCCCTTCTCTCCACATCCACGTCAGCATCTGCAGTTTTGAGATTTTGTGATGTGGGCCATTCTCACTGGAGTTAGATGGTATCTCAGGGTTTTTGATTTGCATTTCTCTAATAATTAGGGATGATGAGCATTTTTTCATATGTTTGTTAGCCATTCGTCTGTCTTCTTTAGAGAAGGTTCTATTCATGTCTTTTGCCCATTGATATATGGCATTGTTGGCTTTTTTCATGTGGATTAATTTGAGTTCTCTATAGATACTAGTTATCAAGCTTTGGTCTGATTCAAAATATGCAAATATCCTTTCCCATTGGGTAGGTTGTCTGTTTGCTTTGGTTGTTGTCTCCTTAGCTATACAAAGGCTTTTGAGTTTAATAAAGTTCCATTTGTTTATTTTTGTTGTTGTTGCAATTGCCATGGCAGTCTTCTTCATGAAGTCTTTCCCCAGCCCGATACATTCCAGTGTTTTTCCTATGCTTTCTTTCAGGATTTTTATTGTGTCATGCCTTAAATTTAAGTCCTTTATCCATCTTGAATCAATTTTTGTGAGTGGAGAAAGGTGAGGGCCCAGTTTCAGTCTTTTACATGTGGATATCCAGTTCTCCCAGCACCATTTATTGAATAGGGAGTCTTTCCCCCAAGGTATGTTCTTGATTGGTTTATCGAAGATTAGGTGATTGTAAGATGGTAGTTAGAAAACAGACTAGAAAATTGCCCAGTCTGCCATGATATATATAAACGCTCTCATTGGCCAGTTGGCCAGGAAGTCCCTATAGTCAAAAGCAATTCAGTCCTTGTCCCTGGGAAAACTCTGGTTTCATATCTCTGTAAAGAAGAAGAAAATGAAGCTCTGACCTCTTTGTTCTATAGGCTTATTCTGTGGATAGATTGTATGATATTTTTAAAGCTTTGGCCTTCAGGAAGACATTGTTAAAATGATATTTGATGAGCAAATCTTATCCTTTATGGAACACAGAAATGTCAGTGGACCACATGTTTCTTTGTATTAAAAACATCATCATAGGATTGAAAATACCACCTTATATTCTCCATAAACCCTAAAAGAATGTTGTAACCTTAAATAAAAAAGATTTTTCTCTTGGATACAGAATCAAAACGGGCAGAATTTATGGTACAAATAAACATAGACCCATGCCCTGAGTAAACTCTGGTCCTCTCCAGATGCCAAAAAGAAATATTAGCCAATCACCAAATGCCTTAGAGGTGAAGATTATTACATCTTTATCAATGTTTATTAATTGGTATTGGATTGACTACAAGGACTCAAGAATTAATTAAAAGTTAGCATATAAAAGTTGATTGAAAGACCTTGGAGAGAAAATGTCAAAGAAAAAAACCAAAGAAGTTTTGAAGTGAATACGATAATATAGGAGGCAGTGATCTTTTTTTTTTTCCAGTTTTTGGCTGGGGCTGGGTTTGAACCTGCCACCTCCAGCATATGGAGCCGGAGTCCTACTCCTTTGAGCCACAGGCACTGCCCAAGGCAGTGAACTTTAAATACATAAAGGACAATTATTATCTAAGAGGGCAGAGGTTGGACAAAAGGATGTCTAGGGATAAAGAAATGTAATTTTGGTTCACTAGAAGGAAATACATCGAACCATGATGATTCTACAAAGTTAGAGTGGGCTATCTTAGATGGTAATAGTTTTCCACCACTAACAATGCTCACACTGAGTCCTTACAACCCCTCCCCCCATGATCACCATCATCACTGTCAACCATTTGTTGAGTTTTTCACCATGTCAAACTCCATATTATGTGATTCCCATGCAGTCCTCACCACAGCCTGATGTGGTACACTATTATTTCCATTTTGGAGAGAAGAACCTAGAGCATGGAGAACATAAACAATTTTCCCAAGGTCACACAGGTTATTTAAGTAGCTGAGTGGGGATCTAAGTTCACTTCTGACTCACACGTCTGTCACATCATACTTTGTTTCACTGGGGACGCTGTGTAAAAGATTTAGGCAAGTTTTAATTTTTCCAAAGAATAGGTAAAATCAATGATCATACATGGTTGATGCTTATCTTTTCAAACCTGGACACTCTACAGCTCTACAAATATGAGGCACAGATAAATGATGTGTGAATGCTACTGATCTCGTCACTGACAGAGCTGTGTCTAGAATTCCTCCGTGGATCTCAGCCAGTCCAGTGCTCTTTCACACTCTCATCCTGCCTTCCAAACATAGGTCTAGGTGGAAAAAGTAGGAGAGTGTAAATGTACAACATGGGGAATTCTGTCCAACTAACGCTGAGACATGCAAAGCTAAGAGAAAGGGCATTTCCTCCTCAAATGGGTGGAAATAATGAAGGAAAAAGAATGCAGCCAAGAGCTTTGTGTTTCACAAACATGTGAGAAGCCTTTTAAACTTAATAAGAGTTGAGATTCTGAAAGTGAAGGGCATGTATGCTAGCTCCAACACACATCCTGTTCCTCTTTGAACAGTAAGGAAGCATACATGATAAAGGCAATATTACAATTCTTCACTGGAGGTAGACTCTCTCCTCTGGCTTTATGTCCCGCATTCTTACTTCTTTCCCTATTCTTTTGGAGGTTATTTTTTCCATTGTTTTTATCATCTCCTTCACTTGCAATCACCCCTTCAGTAAATTTGTATAAGAAAACCTAAGCCTCTGAAGGTGATTGAATGACTCGGAGTTAGATAGCTGGTGCATGGTCCACACTGACTCATGGAACAGCTCTCTTTCTCTGACTCCACATTAACTCTCTTATCCATATTATAGGACAGGATAACACAGGGGACTTCCAAAGGAATCTTAGAAGGCCTGGTGTGATGGCTAATGCCTGTAATCCTAGCACTGCGGGAGGCCAAGGTGGGTGAAATTGCTTGAGCTCCCAAGTTCGAGACCAGCCTGAGCAAGAGCTACTTCTAAAAATAAAAAAAATTTCAAAAAGCCGGGTGTTGTGACAGGCACCTGTAGTCCCTGCTGCTTGGGAGGCAGAGACAGAAGGATCACTTGAGCCCAAGAGTTTGAGGTTGCTGTGAGCTGTGACAACACTATGGCACTCCATCGGGGACAAGAAAGTAAGACTCTTTCAAAAAAAAAAAAAAAAGCAATTGTATACATAGCCATGTATATGCCTTCCATTACATTTCCTTTATGTACTACTTAATTGTTCAAAAGAAAAAGTCTGGCTTAGACTGTTATAAATATCACATTTACTTTATCTATCCAACTAGAAATTTTATACATCAAATTTATATCTATTTAAGGTAACTGAGTGATTAAAACCCCAAAAAGATATATTTGGAAACTGTTATAAATGGAGTTGAATTTATACACTTATGTGGGAAAAGTTCACCAGAATAAAGCACCAAGTGGTCTATATTTATAAGGAAACAGGAAGCAGACGTGCAATAATTTTAACATATTCACCGGCATATCCCATGCCTTTGGGAAACATCATTATAATTGGGGTTTTATATTGTTTATGTCTGATGTCTTTTTATATACTGATAATTAAGAGCAAGGAAAGTGATTTCTTCGCGGTAAGATAGAGATTATGCATACCAGTAGATCGTCCTATTTTTGTAGAACCTAGGGTGAAAGAGAACAAATATTTTGTAACAACATCAGGAAAACTACTATTGAGGGTCTGAAAGCCTACCATAATCTTTTTACTGGAATAATGCAAATTCCCTGAGAAGGAAGATCAAGAAGAAAAGGGAAAACTTGGTTTACATCAATTGGAAATTGCAGGTGAAAACTCTCTTTTCAACTTGCTCATTGTTTGATTGCTCAGGGGGGCAATCTCCCCCACCCACTTTCAGTGCTAAAGCAAGCATGCTGAAACAAAGGAAGAATCTTTGGATTTTTTTTTATAAACAGAAAATATACATCTTTATTATAAAAATTGCAGAACACGAACACTAGCATTCAGAGCAAAACTATGGGGAAAATAAGTTTGCTTCCACACCGGAAAAAAAAAGTCCATAAAAATTCAGGAATGAAACACCACACCAAATTTTAAATGTGGGTAACAGGTTCCTAAGGGTTAAAAACTGATTCTAATATGTCGGACACCTGTTAAGGGTTAAAGACTAATTCTAATATGTTGGCCACCTGCATTCTTAAGGGTAATGAAATATAATGGAAAACCTTGGAACATTCTAACCAATGGTGTGAAGTCTGGGTTACCAAGGTAACAGCACAATACATGTTCTAGCAAGCTGGATTAAACTGGTAAAGAAGAAGTAATTTAAAATGAAATAGTACAAGGAAAGATATCACACAAAATCACCATAATTGTATATACGACACGCTCTCCCCTTTAAAATAAAATACTCCAAGAGGAAAATTTATAAAATTTAACAAACAGCATATGTACACCCCAGAATCATACATAGGACTAAGAGATGTGATTTTGGGGGGGGGGATTGTTTTGTTTTGTTTTTAATTTTTTTTTTGAATTTCATTTTAATATGAGGGCACAAACTATTAGGTTACCACATTTGAATTATTTTAGGTAAAGTCCCTGTTATAGTTGTGAGACAAGAGGTTTTTAAAAGTGTATACACTTATCTCTGTCTTAAAGATGAGAAAATAAAGTGTCTTTGGAGTTAACTTTTCCAAGATTATGCAAATAACAAGTAGTAGAAATCATTTAACTCCCATCTTTGATTCCATTATTGTCCTCTTCCCTCAAAACCCAGGGCTGGAACATGCCTGAGGACAATGGGCACCAGTATGGATGGAAATCCTTTTGTTGGTTTCAATAGGTGCAGCTCAGTCGCAACAACTCTGTTTTTCAGCCTTCTTTGCGGATCGGTTGGGGATATAAACCAAGTAGCTCAAAAGAAGGATGTGGGCTCTAAAAATAGGCCCAGAAGTCATCTGCCAGCTTGATAAATGATCAGCAAAGTCATGGCTTTAGGTATACCAGAGATCATTAAAATATGGGAAGACTAAAGAACTCATATAATTTGGGGAAATTCGGAAAATTAAGAGGTTTAAAGATGGATAAAACTGGGGGTGGGGGATAGGGGACTTAGTTTCCAAGCAGAAATCAAGAAGGAAAGATATGAATGGTAAATCAGTTTTAAAGAAGTTTAGAGAAGAGACAATTTGAA
The DNA here is from genome assembly GCA_963574655.1 of Perodicticus potto. NCBI lineage: Eukaryota > Metazoa > Chordata > Mammalia > Primates > Lorisidae > Perodicticus > Perodicticus potto. The sequence goes on from CAUYRH010030826.1 coordinate 19,444, forward strand.
GATGGAGTGGTCAACTCTAAAATATTTCACAAAGGTCAAACATGTCTATATAGTATTTACAGGATAAAGTCCAAGCTCAGAAACAGTTCTAAGCCTAAAGACTCTACCCTAATAAATCAAGAGGCAGAAGAGAACCCATGAAAAGGGTTTTCCACCCTAATTCACTATGCCCACAGCAGTCATAATTTCTGTAGATAGGAAATGAGACCACATAGGTCTCTTCAGCTCTTTGTGTATCATGTAGTGCAAGAATTCCAATACTCCTCAACTCTGTTCCTCAATTAGTTTACAAAGCTCCTAAAGGGCATCTCACGTGAGCTCTCCAAAGCCTATCCTTTTATCTCTCACATGGCACATATTTTCCTCCTCCTTTCCTCTGCTTTTCTATGGTAATGTCTGATAATAATAATGGTAATAATAACTCCCATTTATTGAGCACTTACTATATGCCATGCGCTTTTCATGACTTCTTTTTAATCATCAGAACAAGTGAGGCTCAGAGAGGTAAAGGAAGCTGTTCAAGGACATACATAAGGGGCAGAACCAGGACTGCAATCCAGCTTGACCTCTTCACCACTGCACCAGACTTAGAAGGCTCTGTCAAGGCACACCACCATCAATTCTGTTCCCAGTAGAAGGGATGGCATGTCTACCTTGAACTCCATGTATGTGGTCTCCCTGTTTTAATGCCAGGAGACACTGCTGCATTCTTTTCATGTCTAAATGTTTAGCTCAAGGCTACAGAGCATCCACTGTAAAGGCATTGCTTTATTAACGAATCCTACCTATAAGTGGCACTGTCACACCCCAGCAGTGGCATTAATGCAGGCACAATTCCTCTCAAAGACTCTCTCATCGTTTTCTGAAATTTGGCCCTGGTGAGGCAGCCCCACTGGGCCCATGAACTTGTCTAGGCATGTCTGAGTTCAAAAAAGAATACAGCCCAGACCCAAGCTAAAATCCCTGACATTTAAATCTGCTTGAAATCTGTTTTGATGACTTAAAAAGGCTAAGTTGCAAAGAAATCTGAAATCTATGAAAGAGAAACAAGATTGCAAAACACAAACAGGAGGACCAGGGACTGCCACAGAGAACAAAGGTCCTAAATTTGAGACAATTAAGATGGGAAAAATTGAAAAGGACCTTTCTTTCAGAAAGAGAGGTTTGACGGAATTAAATACTCAAAGGACATTTTCCACAGGGAGTTGGTTAGGGGGCCAATTTAAGATAATCTCTAAACTATAGGAAAGACAATCAAAGCTTTACAACACAAAACTTAGACTAATCAGAGTCTACAATTAAATCGTGAAGATTCTTTTCTTTTCTCTATCAAGAGAAACTGACCAAGTCTTATTTTCACTTTAGCTGCCCAAAAGTTTGGTGCCCAATTTGTGGTTTAAATATGCCAATAATTAACAATTTGAATTTTTTTATTTGCACAAATTTGTGGGGTACATGTGAAATTTTATTACAGTATATAATATGGGATGATCAATTCAGCACATTTAGGGTATCCATCACCTGAGTACAACACATTATATTTGCTAAGTAAAATGACCCTACTCTGTTATCAAATGCTAAATTTATACCTTCTATCTCACTGTGGTTGTGCCCTCTGACCAACTTCTTGTCATCTTTTCCCTTCCCACTTTGAACTCTACATTCTAAGTCTATTGTCTATCTTTCTGCTCTCTACCTCCATGTGATCAGATTTCTTTTAATTAAATAGGATAGCTAACTTGTATCCTATTGTATGTACATGCCACATTTTCTTTATCCATTCTCTGCTGATCCATGTTTAGGTTGATTTCATATGCTGAAATATTGTGAATAGTGCTGCAATAAACATGTATTATTTATTTGATATATTGATTTATTTTCCTTTGGGTAGATATCCAGTAGTAGAATTGCTGGATAAAAAGGTAATTCTGTTGGTAGTTTTTTGAGGAAGTTCTATGATGTTTTCCGTAGTGTCTATCCTAGTTGGAATTCCCACCAACAATAAGAATTCTCTTCTCTCTACATCCTTGTCACTTGTTTTAGTTTTTGTCTTTTTAATAATAGTCATTCTGACTGGTATAAAATGATATATCATGGTGTTTTTGATTTGCATTTCTCTGATGATTGGTAATGTTCAGCATTTTTCCCTATACCTTTGGCCCATTTATATGTCTTCTTGTGAAAAATCTATTCATATTCTTTGATCACTTTTTAATGGGATTATTTGGGTTTTTTCTTATTGAGTTGTTTGAGTTCCTTGTACATGTATATTCTGGATGTCAGAGGAATAGTTACAAATATTTTTTCACATTCAGCAGCTTGCCTCTTCATTGTGTTGATTATTTCTTTTTGCTATGCAGAAGCTTTTGAGTTTAAGTTCTGTTTTGACTATTGTTTTTTTGTTGTCTGGGCTTTTGAGGCCTTGGTTAAAAATTTATTGCTTAGAACAATGTCCAGGAGAATTTTCCCTAGGTTTCCTTCTAATATTTTTACAGTTTGGAGTCTTATGTTCATGTTTTTAATCCATGCTGAGTTGATTTTTGTATGTGTTAAGAGATAAGGGTCTAGTTTTATTCTTCTGCATGTGGCTATCTAATTTTTCCTATTTTTGAAAGGGGTGTCCTTTCTCTAATGTAAGTTCTACTCAGCTTTGTCAAAAATCAGTTGCCTATAAATATGTGGCTTTATTTCTGGGTTCTCTATCCTGTTCCATTGGCCTATGTGTCTGGTATTTATACAAATACTGGGCTGCTTGGGTTATTATAGCTTTGTAATACATTTTGAAGTCAGGTGTATGATGCCTCCAGGTGAAGTCAGGTGTATGATGCCTCCAGACTTTTCTTTTTGCTAAGGATTGCTTTGGCTATTCTGGCCTTTTTTGGTTCCACATGAATTTGAGGATTGTTTTCCTAATCCTATTAAGAATAACATTGGCATTTTAATAGTGATTGCACTTTCACTTTACAAGATGTGACAGTGCAAAAACATACCTCATACAGCCACCTTCAAAGTCCTCTCCTTGGGATACTACACACTCATTTTACAAAGCGGTGGCCAACATATAGAGAATATTTTGTAAATATTTTGTAAAATTTTATAATGAATATTTTGTGAGGAAAGGTATATTTAGGTACAATTTCACATTTTCTCTGTGTATGGAAACTTTGGGGGTGACTTTTAGGACATCCTGTAAAACAGGATAAAACTTATCAGGTTTTGTTCACCCATAAATATGGAATAAAAAAAATTAAGCAAACCAAAGATGTCTCCAACGTTCTCTACTCTGCTGGCTGGATTGAGATTGAAAATTTAGTACATCCTGAAAAGCAGGGAAGGATGAGTTCAATTTATACATGTTTGAGTTTGAGGGGCTTGGAATTATCCAGTACTTCAATACTTGAGTCCAAAGCTGGGAGAAATGTTTTAAGCTGAGATACAGATTTCTTTATTCCCAGCAGAAGTATAAAGAAAGCAGTTTAACATAACAATAAAAGCAATCGCTCAAGGATAATGTCCACTCTTCCTGGACTTGGTCCTAGTAGGAGTAGAAACAATTCCAGGATAGAATTCCCATAAACACCAGCACTGAGGAGGAAACAATATGGGAAATAGGCAAAAAGTTCTGAGCTGAGCCAGGAAAGCAGAGTGTTTAAAAAAATAAAGAGACCAGAGTGTCAAATGAAGTAGAGAGTTCCAGTAAGGAAACACTAAAAATACTGCAGAGTTTGGTCATTAGAAGATTACGTGTGGCCTACTGAGGAGCGGTCTCGTTACTGTGAATAGGAGCAGAAGCCGGTCTTTAGAGAAATACATAGGAGAAAAAAGGAAGACGCAGGAGCTCAAACCCCCATAGAAATCATAGAGAATTTGAAGGGAGAGTTAACAGCAAAGCGACCTGTGTTTTACTTTGTACTCGGAAGTCTCAGTGGAGATCTTGGGGACAAGAATTTGAAGAGGGGCTAAGGAGGGTAACTAGCTCTTCAGCCAGAGAAAAGTCCAGACAGAGCACCATGTATGCTAGCACAGCAGAGGGTAACCACTGAGGGTTCCCCGTTTCTGATCCCCCAGGGTACACATAGGTGCTTAGAGAACCAGCGAACCAGAAGTGGGCCTGGAGTAGGAATGAAAGGCCACTAAATGCAAGGAATCTGTGGTAGGTGCCACTGATTTATGTGAAAACTAGGACATACTCCACAAAGAGTTGGGCAGGATTAGCTATACCCCAGCCAACACCAATGCCCAGGGATAAGATCATCTCAGCCACATTGAACTCAAAACCAGCAGTGGTCGAGGGAAAGTTAGAGCCAGGAGCCCCAGCCTTGGTGCCAGATGGTCTGTTAGCACCTTCCTATATGCCAGTATTCTTTTGAGAAGGATAATAAGAGAGAACTCCTCCTAAGAAATTAAAGGAATCGCCCAGGTAAGTATAACTTTGACTTGCAGGATCATTTACCCAAATCATGAATTTGAAACGACCATGAAGATACTTTTTAAAGTTTAAAAAGACTGAATACTTCAAAAGGATAAATTAAAAGTTTGAGCCATTTTTTGTTTTTGTTTTTTGTTTTGCTGTTATCTTTCCTGCTATCAGGGAAACAGAGGCTATCGTGCAAGATGAGATCAATTATAAAAAATAAAAATCATCCTATCATTTGCATACATTAAGAATAACATATAGGGCGGTGCCTGTGGCTCATCGAGTAGGGCGCCGGCCCCATATACCGAAGGTGGTGGGTTCAAACCCGGCCTCGGCCAAACTGCAAAACAAAAAAATAGCCGGGCGTTGTGGTGGGCGCCTGTAGTCCCAGCTACTCGGGAGGCTGAGGCAAGAGAATCGCCTAAGCCCAGGAGTTGGAGGTTACTGTGAGCTCTGTGACGCCACGGCACTCTACCGAGGGTGACAAAGTGAAAAAAAAAAAAAAAGAATAACATATAAATATTTACCTTTCTGTACTTTGAAACAAGATGCACTAGCTTATATAGCCAAGATAAAAAGTAGGATCTCTCTTGAAAAGGATGCTGGAGAAATAGTTGTCCACATTTTAACATGAGAAACTAACCACATAGGAAAGTTGTTTTTTTTTTTTTTTTTTGAGACAGAGCCTCAAGCTGTCACCCTGGATAGAGTGCTGTGGCATCCACAGCTCACAGCAACTTCCAATTCCTGGGCTCAAGCGAGTCTCCTGCCTCCACCTCCCAAGTAGCTGGGACTACAGGCATCCGCCACAACGCCAGGCCATTTTTTGGTTGCAACTGTTATTGTTGTTTGGCAGGCCCAGGCTGGATTCGAACCCGCCAGCTCGGTGTACGTGGCTGGCGCCTTAGCCCATTGAGCCACAGGCGCCGAGCCCACATAGGAAAGTTGATGATGAGAAGGAACAGATAGGTCATCCCAGATGGCAGAATCTTCAGAGTGGGAGAATCTTTTTTCATAGACGAATATTGAAATTACAGGTGTCATTTTATAGAGAAGGCAGGAGACTGATAATATCTTTCAACTCCATTGTCCTTGCATTTGCAGAGATCCAATGGGAATGACATAGAATTCTGATGAAGAAATAGCAAGAGTATTCTGTAAAGAAAGTGAGCGTGTCAGGGAGCTGGCTTTATTGTGGAATGAAGTTTGGTTAGGGAAAGCAGGGAATTTGGGGTCCTCCTTCATAATGAGAGTCACAGATCATGACGTCAGGCAAGAACTAACCATGGAAATGAAAGTGCCTGGCCTATAAGGGATGTGATAACTCCTATGTTTTGAAGAAAATGCTGATGGAGGTGACTTCAGTATGAATATTAATAGAGGTCCCAGCTTTAACGGGAGGCCTTGTGAAGCCAGCAATATTTGTCTTAATTTGAAATCACCAAAGTCAGAGCAAGCCATTCCCAGGGATGGAGGCCTTGTCTGTGGGTTTGGAGGCCGATTACGGTAAAGGGCCTATTAAGCATTGATATGAACCCTGAGTAGAAATTTCAGGGGAGCGATCTTCACTACCCTGAGCAGTAAACCCCAGCTACCGTCCATTCTCACCACCCAATGATTACAATCTCCTTCACTGACCCAAGCACAGACATTTCCTAAATCTCAAACCTTTTGCCATCCAATGTCTTCTACTCTCTGTTACCATCAGACCTTGTTTTGTAAGCTATGACCTTTTAATACTAATGAGAGGTAAATACTGGTCAAAGGGGGAAATCAAGTATTTAAGAAGTAGGAAAGACATCAAAGCATGAAGTATCAAATTCTGGAGAAATTTTCTAGTTCAGCCAGAATGGAGAGAGAGAGAAAGAGCCAGACCTTGTGGAGAGAGAAGAAAACAAGAAGCGCATATGACAGAAATGTGGAGTGGTTTGCATATTTTTAACCTCAAGAGTCACAAAGCCAAGAACACAGTTTTACCAAGTAGAGGCAAAATTCTTGGTCAAACTCAGTCGTATTTATTCCCCTCCTGGCTGCCTCCACCCAATCATAATGATATTACACTAGGCCAAGCACGGTGGCTCCTACCTGTAATCCTAGCAGTCTAGAGGGTGGAAGTTCACACCTATAATCACAGCAGTCTGGGAGGCCAACGCGGATGGATCACTTGAGCTCAGGAGTTCGAGACCAGCCTGAGCAAGAATGAGAACCCCCTCTCTACTAAAAATAGAAAAATTAGCCAGACATTATGGCAGGTGCCTGTAGTCTTATTTACTTGGGAGGCTGAGGCAGGAGGATCTCTTGAGCCTGGGAGTTTGAGTTTGCTGTGAGCTATGACACCATGGCACTCTACTGAGGGTGACAAAGTGAAACTCTGTCTCAAAAAAAAAAAATTAGATGCTAATTAGAGGCAGAGTTACCCTTAGCCTTGATAGGTGGAACTTGGGAGATGACCCACAGCAGTTGTGAATACCTTTCGCTGCACGCTGGAATCACCTAGGGAGCTTTAAAAAAAAAAAAAAATGCTGATTTTATAAACTTCCCCAGCTGATTCTCATAAGTATCCAAAATTTTAAACTACTAATCTTGGAAGTCTTCTGATAGAAATTTCTGCTACAGAATGGTGTTGTACAGGAAAAGATTTTGACTTATAGTTAAAAGAGTTAACTTGAAGCTCACATAGTTTGAGTTTCTGAGCTCTGTGGACCTCTGTTGTTCTGCTACAAGTCATAACTCATGCTGTTGCCTGTGACAGCAGCTCATCTGCTGTACACAGCCACATTACTGGCAGGAAGGGTCCTGGAAAACCCTGGAACGGGATGTGGGAGAGACCCTGTCTCTTGGCATCTGTATATAGAGAAGCCAGGCTGCCCTTTTGGCCACCCCATCTCTCCAGAGAACAAGGCCCACTCCAAGTGGGGAATGACAGGGAATCTGTTGTCATTCTAGGGAGTGATCATTAATTGACTCACCTCTTTTGGTTTGAAGAAATAGCATTTGTTGAGGATAAAATAACCAGAACCCCAGTGGCAAGGGGATGGCAACTGAGACTAGTCAAACGCATTGAAGTTTGTGGGTCGGACAAGGCAGTCAGAAATAAAGTTATGAAACACTTCGTAAATGAAGCTAAGGGCAAAGACAGAGAGTTTTATTGAGCGGGTGTAGCTCTTTCCCAGATGACTAAGGGTAAGATCATCATTAGGTTGTTAAAATTTTGAAAATAATTTTCTAATTCCATTACTTCATCTGAGGGTCTTACAGACCCAGATAACCCCAGACAGAAAACGTATTCCCAGAAACAATCGCTGCGTAACAAAGCCGAAGACCCACTTGGCCTCATTTAAGGTCAGACCTAGGCTTCTCCACAAAAACAGTGCTCGGCTGCGCTGCTGAAGCACTTTCATTTTATCTCTTGGTCTCCTATTTGCTGCTTTACAGTTTGCTGTCTTTTCTTACCTTGCAAAGGGACTTGTGATGTTCTGTCAGGTGTGTCCTCTGCATGGAAAAGGAAATTAGCTGTGCAGATGCCCTGACGCCACATTGAAATCATACAGGACTAACTTTTCAAATATTTCAGATGAGAGAATCTGTTAAGCAAATATTACACAAAAGAGGATTTAGGAAATTTACACACGACTTCTAAAATGTGGTGGTATAAGCTATTCAGATGAGCTTCGGCCTTTCCTGAGATGATAATTTAATCCCTAAAGGAGCTGGAGTTAGGTGCACCGGATCAGCCTGGGGCCTGATGAACAGCTGACACCCTGAATCTGAGTCTTACTCTTAGAAAGAAGCAGAAAGAACCACCAGAATTGAAAGCAAGAACATTTGGGAGAAATCGTGCATTTCATAATTAGAAATACCAAAAAGAGGGGGTTGGGGATAGGAGGTTTTGTCTAATGTGGTTTGGCTGTTTCAAGCATAGCTTAAGAATATGCCAGAAAGTATACAGGAGAGGAGGATTGTTCTTGGACAAGCTTCAGCCTACCAGCCTAATCTCACAGAGCCTGATTTTGACCCTCTGGTTTTGCTTTTGTCTATCTTGACTCCTGCCCATCTTAACCTTTCCAGTTTGGTGAGATCTCCAACAAACTTGTGTCTCATTCCCAAACTGCATTTTGCGTTTCCCCCCTGACATGTACTGACATCTTTGTAGTTCTGGTATTTGGTAATATACCTTACTTGACTCCGCTTGGGAAAGTCCATTAATTAAGAGCTGGTCACAATGAACACTAATACAATGAAATTCACAATACTGGGCCAACTTCAATCAGACACTCACCCCAGACTTAAAACAGCAACTTTTCAAAGTTCTAAAGAGAGATAATAACCCTGTCCTATGCCAACTCCAAAATAAATAACAGGTCAACAGAGATGGGTGACTCTTTAAAATGAAGTTCTATTAACATACATAAATATTGTTTTTCTTCTTTCTCTTCCTGACCTTTAAAGGTTAGAGGGCCCTCAATTTTGTCATCGACCATTTCTTTTCTTTACTTACACTCACTCTTTAAGTGATTGTATTGAATCTCATGACTCTAAACATGTTAATTCACAGTTGACTTTCAAATTTATAACTACATGCTAACCACCCCCCTCCCCAGGCTCCATTCTCATATATCCTGCTCTTTGGCATCTTTACTGAGAAGGAAGAAAGGGAGGGAGGGACGGAAGAAATGAGATTGGGAGACAGTTGGTTAACAGGAAGATAACATGGTATGAGGGATATATAAGCAAATATGATATTTTTTAAAAGGAATTTTGGTGGAAAACATACTTTAAGAAACCTGCCTTATGATTATTTATGCTTTGCTTGCTGATCCATATTTTAAACTAAATTTTAAGAATTAGAGGAAGGCATCATAGAAGGTCAACACTTTTAAAAAAATGGATGATAGAGTCAGTAAATACCATTACATTTACATGGATGGAGCTGGAACATATCCTGCTTAGTAAAGTATCTCGAGAATGGAAGGAAAAATATCCCATGTACTCAATACTATTATGAACCCAATTTACAATCATTCACACTTTCATATGAAGAATAGATCACAACTATGGCCCCAGATCAAGGAGGGAGGAGGGGAGGATGGGATGGGAGGGAGAGGTCAGATGGAGGGAGGGTGAATGGTGGGATCACACCTACCATGCATAATGCAAGGGTACATGTCGGATCTATTAGTACAGAGTATAAACGTCTTAACACAATAATTAAGTAAACGAGATGAGGTATCACCAGTGTGATGTAAGCGTTCCTAATTCTATATGAAATCAGCACATTGTACACCATAAATGCATTCATGTATACATGATCTATGTGTTTATTTAATAAAAAAAATTAAAAAATGTCTCTCAGACTTTGTACATAATCAAGCTCATCAATATTCTGCAGAGATCAAAAAATCCTGCTGAAAACAACACTAGGTATTTTGAAACATAAATTGTTGAGATATGGGAACCGTTCAGAACAATGGTCACACAATTAAGTTCACAAGCTCATCCTAGGAAAGTGCTACGCACCTCACTGGTCAGTATCACTAAAGTCACCTTCAAGGTCCTCCCCTCGAGAAGATATTCACAGATGCCAGCACCTAGCCCACCCTTCACAGGAATTTTGGAACTCTTTTTCTGGAATGGACATCAGCACTGTCCTCATACGAGGCTTGACAATTAAGTTCATGAACTCATCCTAGGGGAAAAAAATGCTACATATCTCGTTGCTGAATATCAATCACTCTGGTCACCAGATGGGCAAGAGAAGGACTTCAAAGGTGACCAGAGTGATATTCAGCAATGAGATCTGTAGCACTTTTCTGGGATGAGTTTATGAACTTAATTGCCAGGCCTCATATGTTAAGGACCATCAGTTTAGGGTGAAATCAGTTGTAAAATGTCTGAATGCACAGCAAGGGATGTTTGTTTATTGTAAGGCCAATTTTAAAATGAAATCTGTAGGCTCGGTGCCGGTGGCTCTACGGGCTAAGGCGCCAGCCACGTACACCTGAGCTGGTGGGTTCGAATCCAGCCCGGGCCCGCCAAACAACAATGACAGCTGCAACCAAAAAATGGCCGGGTGTTGTGGCGGGCGCCTGTAGTCCCAGCTACTTGGGAGGCGGAGGCAGGAGACTCGCTTGAGCCCCGGAATTGGAGGTTGCTGTGAACTGTGATGCCACAGCACTCTATCCAGGGTGA
>CAUYRH010030828.1:0-45504 GCA_963574655.1 Perodicticus potto
CTGAGCTGGCGGGTTCGAATCCAGCCCGGGCCCGCCAAACAACAATGACAGCTGCAACCAAAAAATGGCTGGGCATTGTGGCGGGCGCCTGTAGTCCCAGCTACTTGGGAGGCAGGAGACTCACTTGAGCCCAGGAATTGGAGGTTGCTGTGAGCTGTGATACCACAGGACTCTATCCAGGGTGACAGCTTGAGGCTCTGTCTCAAAAAAAAAAAATAGATATAGAATTGATAGACTAAATGGATTACATTCTTCATCCAATGAAGAAATGCATTTCCAATATACCTTTACTTCCTATAATTCATCAAAATTTATTTTATATTTCATGTTCCAGTCAATTATATTAAGCTAATAAATACCATGATAAGTCAATTCAAAAGAAAAATTTTTTAATGCTTAGAGACTTACACTCACAGGAAATTGAAAGCTTAAGTTTACGTGTATGTCTGTTTTTGGTTGTGGAGAGTTTTTATACATATGTATTTGAGACAGGCCTTATTATTATAGCCAAGGTCTTGAACTCCTGGGCCCAAGCAATCCTCCTGTGTCAGCCACCTCAGTACCTGGCCCACAGGCAGGCACCTGGCTTGATTATGGAGAATCATAATGATACATTTAATAAAAGAACTTCCAGCATACAAATATATTGCTTTAGAATAAAATATTGGGGGAAGTAGAAATACATATTCTGGAAGAAAAGGAACAATGTGAAATTTCTAAGTTGGAGAAGAATTAAGTATTTTTAAATGGATGATGAGGAGTATAGTCCATTGCATATGTGGTATTTAGGCTTCACTGCATACATCAAAAAGAATAATATAGGTTTTAGTTTATAATGACAGTATTTATAAGATGCTGGAAATTATATCCTTTGTGATTATTTAGACTTATGATGAAAATTTCCATATGTCAACTTTAAAATTTATGAAACAATACAGGGGTTTCAAAATTAATTTAGCAATTATGCCAGCAAAAACGTTTGACGATCACTGTAATAGTTTACAGGTAATATATATTGCACAGTTGCTTCCAGCAGAGGATGAGCTAAAAGTCTGTAGATCTCTACTGTAGCCTAATCTCTGCCCTCTTGTTAGACCAAGTCCACCAGCAAAAAGAACTACTTTCTATATTTGGAAATTTTGCAAATTCTGATGAACTGGGGTTGATGGTATATTCGGTAGCTCAGCGGTTATGACCCTGCATCATATTTTTTTTAATAGTTTTATTAAATCATAATTGTGTACATTGGTGCAATCATAGGGCAGAATGTGCTTCATATACAATCAGAAACATTTTGATCGTACTGTGAGAGATAGCCGTCATAGCATTTTCTTAATCACTATATGAAGACATTGATACTCTACATTTAATAAGAACAATAATCTTTTTAACAGAGAAAGGTAACAACACTCTAGTTTGCAACCCTCTTAGCCTCATTTTTTAAAAAACCGTATGAACAATCTATACAGTCTTAGTTAGCTCAACCACACAAGATAGGATTTCCTCTTTCTTTTCTCTCCCTCCCCTTTGCCTTTTTTCCTCTCTCTTCCCCTTTCTTATTTTGAAACCACAAATTCCGAAAAAAACTATCCTTTTTTCGTTACAAATACACATCCTTTACATAATGCTTACCTTTCCTTATTAAAAACGTATCTTCCTTTCCTTGCATACTTTGCATATAGTTTTTTCTTCACCCTTATTCTTCTCAGTAGTTCATTTATTTACATTGGTTAGAATTCTTCAACATAAGTAACCTTAATTTCAAGTAAATATGAGAAAGTAGACAATTGTCTGTCATATGCCAGCATTCTACAATAAATAAGCAGATTCCTGAAAATACATCATTCTATGATTTCTAGAGGCATATGTCTCTTCACTATGCAATATTTCAGTGTTGCAAAACAACATTTTTATTATCAGACCTAAATATCTTTAATATTGCTATAAAATGAAGTAGGCAAAACTCAATAAACTCAATATACCAAAGGGATACCTGCATTCACATGTTTATGGCAGCACGTGTCAAAACAGCAAAGATATAAAATCAACCTAAGTGTTGGCCAACGGGTAAAGAAAATGTTATACACGCAAACCCACATACACATAATGGATTAGGATGTAGCCATAAAAAGGACTAAGTCATGTCATTTGCAATGCCATGGATGGAACTGGAGGTAATTATCTTACATGAAATAAGCCAGGAACCAAAAGACAAATATGACATGTTCTCAATTTTATGTGTAAGCTAAAAAATTTGAAAACAGGTAGGTATAGATTGGAAAAATAGATAATGCAGACTGAGAAGGTGACTAGGGGTTGGGAGGAGAATAAGGAGAAGTAGGTTAAAGAGTACAAACATATAGTAAGATAAAAGGAATAAATTCAGTGTTTGATAACAGATGTGGATACTTAACAAAATATATGATACTTGAGTAATAGACATCCTGGATACTCTGCCTTGCTCACTATGCATATACCTGTGTGTAACACATTTTCTCATGTACCCCATAAATTTGCACAAATGAAAGAAAACTAGATAAACCTATGTCCAGTAGTCACTCTTTCACTACATTATCTTATTTGGAACTGTCCTGATATTCAATTAGTATCTCTCACTTAGTATAAGCTTAATGTTTCAAATTACCAAAAAGATGTTTGACAGTCATGTTTAAACTAACATGTAAGAGTAGAGTATAGGGCGGTGCCTGTGGCTCATCCAGTAGGGCGCCGGCCCCATATACCAAAGGTGGCGGGTTCAAATCCAACCTCGGCCAAACTGCAAAAAACAGAAAAATAGCCGGGCAGGTGTTGTGGCGGGCGCCTGTAGTCCCAGCTACTTGGGAGGCTGAGGCAAGAGAATCACCTAAGCCCAGGAGTTGGAGGTTGCTGTGAGCTGTGTGATGCCACAGCACTCTACTGAGGGCGATAAAGTGACACTCTGCCTCTACAAAAAAAAAAGAGTAGAGTATAAATGTCTTACTACAACAAATAAGTAAGTGAGGTGATGGTTATTCTAACAAGTTTGATGTAAGCTTTCTGCATTGTATATCAAAACAGCACATTGTACCCCATAAATGCATTAATGTACACAGTTGTGATTTAATAAAAAGAAGAGCCGACATGTTATAAAACTTATTTATTGTTGAGAAGTTCATTTATAAATTTTGTCCCGTTTACATCTGTTTGATTTACATGTTCTTACATGTAATTATTCCTAGATTGTTCATGATAATTTCATGACACATTAGACAAAGGTAACCACCATCTGAAGTTAGTCTCTCATTAAGAAATTCGGTGACATACGCAGGTTAGTCAAATACCAGAAATCACAAAAGCAAAGAACCTACAAATTTAAACGTATAGCTTCTTTCTATTGTCAAGTTTGGCATACATCAAGCAATTCATTTTTACTGTGTATTTTGTTCTTAGATTGAATTTATAAATTAATAATTTTAAACATCTAGTAGAGATAACAAAAATCTTATTTGACTAAAAGCCCAGGTAGAATAAAAACGTACATCTGCATTATATTTAATGCTAATAACTCTGAAGACCTACCTGATTTTATTAAGCCAATAACATTAAACTAGTTTTATTTACCACAGTTTTTTCCAAATCATGTGAACTTGAAAAGCATTTGGGTTAGTTCCTATATTTTTGAGAGTTTTAGGCCTACTTTCCTTCCCTCCCTCCCTCCCTCTTTCCTTCCTACTTTTCAAGGGAGTCTTACTCTGTTGCCTCAGGCTAGAGTGCCATGGCTTCAGCTAAGATACAGAAACCTCAGACTCCTGGGTTTAAGTGATCCTCCTGCCTTAGCCTCCCCAGTAGCAGCTGGGACTACAGGTACCAGCTATAACACCAAGCTAATTTTTCTTTCTTTCTCTTTTCTTTCTTTCTTTTTGAGAGATAGGGTCTAGGGTCTTATTCTTGCTCAGGCTGGTTTCAAATTACGGAGCTCAAGGTATCCTCCCACCTTGGCCTCCCAGAGTGCTAAGCACTTGTTTTCCTGTAACCAATTAAAATGGAGCTCATTAAGGACTTTATAAATTAATATTGGCAATATCATCTAGAAGTAGGTAAATATCACATACATGTATACATAACATACATAAACATACAGATAGATGCTGTCATCTGATGACAAAGTTCATACATTTGGAAAGGAGAGCTTTATCTGTCAAGATAGTAGGCTGGCTATCTTGCAGGCTAAGATGCTACAGCCCAGGGACAAAAGCCAAGAGAATGCACTTCCAGGAAAAGGCAAGGGGAACAGGAATTTATGTCGAGCAGGGTGGCCAAATGTATGTATTTAACAAACTATGGAAGGAGTCATGAATATTTATGAAAGGAGGAATGTGCGTGTGCCATGGAGTTCCATGTCTCTTCACAGGTCACATGTACAAAAACATGGTGGCATTAGCATAATTGGAGGGTGGAATTTTCCACCCTTTCCACATCAAAAGATAAGGCAAGGAACTTGAAAACCCTTCATGCACATACTCGGTGTAGGCTGGCCAGAACCACTCCATGGTTGGTAACCTTTGTCAGGAAGGAATGCTGGACAGTTGTAGTGAGGAAACCGCAAAAAGGAGCAACATTGGGCAGTTGATTGAAATCATCAGTGGTGATCGCTTCTTGGCCTTTTGGCTAAGATCACGTGTGAAATCAGCAGTGGTGGAGCAAGTTTTTCTGAAGGGCTGCTTCCATTTAATCCTTATGGAAGAAAGCCTAAGGGTGGTTAACAAAATTGGGGGGCAGTATAAAGTTTCTCCGGGATTCCCTTGGCCAAGAAAAGGTCCATTCAGTTGGTTCAGGAGAGGGGTTAGGATTTTATGTGCATTTCTTAATGTAAATAGAGATCTTTCTATAGCTCTCATTCTAAAGTTTTAGCCATGAGTCAGATACAGAGAAATAGAAAATTCATGAATTTCTATAAGAATTTTTTCTCATTTCTGCCTGATTTAAAAAATCTAGATTATATCTCTGGCACAAGTATCAGGTTAAGGTTACTTGTTCAATATCAAGGTTAAAGCTTTTTACTACAAAAAAGACTTTTAAGATTTTTATTTGCCCTGATTTATAATTGTAATCTTATGCAGGCTGTGAAGTAAAATTTGCTAGAGAGACATTTTGGAAATACTGAGTGGCTTGTCTGGGTGTTTCCAAAGCCCATTCAAGTGAATAAAATCCAGCCTGTTTCCAATTAGCCCTTTTTCCTTTTTGGCCTTAGGTAGTTGTTTTAGTCAACTGAGGCATTAAACCAAGATGCCCTTTGGGCTGAGTGCCAGAACCCTTTGCTTACATGTTTGCATTTTAAATAGATGACTCTCACATCCCTGAGAAGACAGTTCTGAGTGGTAGAAGATTTATATTTGAAAGGGACAAAGAAATGACCTGACCTTTCCAAAGCTCTAAGGAGTTCAGGAGCATATTTGCCTATTATCAGAACCTAGAGTAATTAATATCTAAGTTTTTTTCCTTAAGTGAAAACAAAATCCTTTTTCTAATGTTCTGACCTTTTACAGTACATACAAGCATCTTGAGATGAGTAAGGGAGCCCTTGGTATTGATAAGACAGATGGATAGGCTTTGGGTTACTTCTAGAACTGCATTTCTATTTTTGTAAAGACTCTATTAGTAAGATAAGAACTATTGGGCGGCACCTGGGGCTCAGTGAGTAGGGCGCCGGCCCCATATACCGAGGTTGGCTGGTTCAAATCCGGCCCCGGCCAAACTGCAACAAAACCCAGGCATTGTGGCGGGCGCCTGTAGTTCCAGCTACTCGGGGAGGCTGAGGCAAGATGAGGAAAGCCCAAGAGCAGGAGGTTGCTGTGAGCTATGACGCTACAGTACTCTACCGAGGGCACTAAAGTGAAACTCTGTCTCTAAAAAAAAAAAAAAAAAAAAAAAAAAGATAAGAACTATTATTGTTAATTATTCAAAGAATTGGGTGGCAGCCTTAACGATAATATCAAGAGATTGTCCACCTGAGTCATGACACCAACAAAAAAAGAAAGAGACAGAGAGATTGTGCTGCCCATCTAGATAGTCCCCAGGTTATGATGGTACAATTAATTTTTCCAGTTTATGATAGTGGAAAAACTATATGAATTCAGTAGTACTATTCACTGATAAGAATGTATTCTACTCTCTCGATGTGTCCAGCAGTGGCAGCGAGCTACACCTCCCCATCATCCATGGCTGACTTACAGTGAGTTTATCAGGACATAATCCCATTGTAAGTTGAGGACCGTCTATATTTTGGTTTTGGTTTTTGGGAGAAGACTACTGCCTGAGCCAGAAATTAAACAATTCATCAATTCCTAGGCTGTGAGGCCTTCAGATTTAATGTGCCATACCCTTGGAATGTTTTTATTAATTGTGCCAAGAAGGCTTTAGGATGTGGAACTGGCTACTCATTGAACGCATTTCAATGACCCTTGTAATTCAGGGATGTCCAACTCACGGTCTATGAGCCTGGGCCTATGCAACCCTGGATAATTTACTTGAAACATTACAAGATTTGGTGGAACTCAATTGCATGGTTCTCAAGCATGAAGTTTGTAGATGACAACATCATCTGGTAACATCACATAAAATAAACAAACGGCTCTCACACTGTGCACATGTGTGGCCTCAGTACTCTGGCAGGGTGCGGCTTCCAGCATTACCTTCCAAGCACAGACAGGTGAACTGACACCATCAGATACTACGTGTGCTCGTGGTGACCTGGTGAAGCAGTGATTATCAATAATGTTTCAACCTACCATTGCAATGTTAGGCATTTAATGTTATTTAGAATTCAGGAAAGCACTCTTATTTGATTATTAAGGGCACTTCCACACCTTGGCGGTACCTCACACACACGGCCTGCTGAGCATTTCAAAAAGCCCTTCAACTCACCCTGCATTGGCAGCCAAGATGTGGAAGGGTCCAAACCTTTTGCTTTCTATTTTCCTGCCAATTAATTTTCATAATAAAAGTAAATATAAGAGCCAGGCGTGGTGGCTCACACCTCTAATCCTAACACTCTGGGAGACCTAGACAGGTGGATTGCTTGAGATCAGGAGTTCTAGACCAGCCTGAGCAAGAGTGAGACCCCGTCTCTAAAAATAGCCAGGCGTTGTGGTGGGCACCTGTAGTTACAGCTACTCGGGAGTCTGAAGCAAGAAGGTCACTTGAGCCCAGGAGTTTGAGTTTGCTGTGACCTATGATGCCAAGGCACTCTACCAAGGGCAACAAAGTAAGACTGTGTCTCAAAAAATAATAATAATAAATAATAATAATAAAGTAAATAGAGTTCCTTCTCTCTTATTATTGTTTTAATTCCAGCATGGCTTCTATAACATCTCAAAGAAAATAGAATCCCTCAAATGAAAAATTATGGATGAAAGAAGATTGTTCAATGAAAAGTAGACAGATGACTACTTTTCTGTTGAGGCAAATAATAAGGTACGCTGCTTAATTTGTAGGGAATTTGTGTTAAGTTTTTCAAAGACTATAATTTGAAAAGACGTTCTATGCAAAAACATGCTGCCAAATTCGATGTACCTGAAGAATTGTGTCATAAGACCGAAATAGAGGAACTGGAAAAATGTCTGTCTTCTCAAAAAAAATTTTTTTAATTATAATTCAAATTCCATTATAAAATGTAGTTATGTGATAGCATATTTAATAGCAAAAAACAATTTTTTTTTTCTGATGGTGAGTTTGTTAAGCAATATATGGAAATCATGGCAATTTGCCCTGGCAAAAAAGGGGATATTTCTAAAATTGGAAAATTCATTGAAAGAAGTTTGGAGAGTAAAGCTGCTAATTTAAAATTTTAAGAGACTCTTCAGAAGACACCAGTAATACAGAAATTGAAGATGTTACTTTTTTTTTCCAGGTCAATGTGAGGGTACAGACTCAGCTTAATATTTTTATTAGAAGTATTGATGATGAATAGAATGTCACTGAAGAAATGGCTTTAGTGCCATTGAACAACATGGCTAAATCAAGAGATTTTTATGAAGCAGTAAAAAACATATTAAAGCAATCTTCTTTTTCATTGTCAACATGTGGTATGGTTACTGATGATGCCCCCGCAATACTAGGTTAAAAAGGACTTATAAGATTAATAGAAGATGATTCAATTGCCACCCAAAACTCATGTTTGATGAAGTGTCATTGCATAGTACATAAAAAAAAAAATTATGTGCCAAAGCTTTATAATGGATAATATTTCACAAATTGTCATCAAGACTGTAAATTTCATAAGGGCCAAGGGACAGGATCAATGCCAATTTCAGGAACTTTCCTTAAAAGTACTGCTGTTGACTATGATGACATCATTTATTTTTCAGAAGTAAGATGGCTACATTGAGGCCAAATGTTGAAACAAATTTATGATTTGTGACATTTGTCAAGTTGTTTCTGGTATCAAAAACCAAACATGTGCCAGAACTTGAAAAAAACTGGCTTATAGGTTTAGCATTTTTAGTAGATTTATCTGTTCATTTAAATGAGCTAAACATATGTCTTCAAGGTGAAAACCAATCTATGCATACAACATTTCAAACCATAGCAGCTTTCCAAACTGAAACAATGGAAACCTCCAAATAAGGCAAACAATTTTATGCATTTGACACATTCGCTAAAAATAGTCCTATGAACAGTGAAAAATAGGACACCTTGCTTTTCGATTTGATACAAGAATTTGCAAACAGATTTTTAGATTTCTGGGAAAATAATATTTTGGTGCATTTGTGACTCCATTTTTAGTCGACATAAATTTGTTACCTTCCAATTTTCAAATGAAATGCATAAAGCTGCAATCTGATGTTCAACTTAAAGAAAAATTTGATTGGGTGGCACCTGTGGCTCAGTGAGTAGGGCGCCGGCCCCACATGCCGGAGGTGGCGGGTTCAAACCCAGCCCCAGCCAAAAACTGCAACAACAACAAAAAAAAAAAAAAATAGAAAAAGAAAAATTTGATCATGTCTCTTTATTGGACTGTTACAGGTCCAATCTTCCCACAGACAAATATCTCTCACTTCACAATCACATATTATTCACATCATCACTTTTTGGCAGCACCTACATTTGTGAGCAAATATTTTCAATAATGAAGCACATTAAGAATAAAATTAGAACCAAAATATCTCTTGAGCATTTTTTTTTTTGAGACAGAGTCTCAAGCTGTCACCCTGGGTAGAGTGCCATGGTGCCACAGCTCACAGCAACTTTGGGCTCAAGTGATCCTCTTGCCTCAGCCTCCCAAGTAGCTGGGACTATAGGTGCCTGCCACAACACTTGGCTATTTTTTCGTTGCAGTTGTCATTGTTATTTTAGCTGGCCCAGGCCGGGTTTGAACCCACTAGCCTCAGTGTTATGTGGCTGGCGCCCTACACACTGAGCTTTGGGCACTGCTCTCTGTTGAGCATCTTGAGAATTCACTAAGAATTGCTGGGTGGCACTTGTGGCTCAGAGGAGTAGGGATCAGCCCCATATACCAGAGGTGGTGGGTTCAAACCCAGCCCCGGTCAAAAAAAAAAAAAAAAAAGAATTGCAGCAATTTCCATTGAACCAGATATTGATACATTAGTTTTTCAAATATCCTGCTAGTTTTATGTTGCCCACTTTTCTTTTATAATAAAAAATATTTTAAAACCATATTTTATTATTTAGATATGTACATTTTCTATATTAGTGATCACAAACTTAAGACCTGCTCAGCGATTTTAAAAGACCCTCTGAATGAGCCACTGAATTAAGTAGGATTATTATGGGAGAACTTTTTTTTTTTTTCTTGTTGGGGATTCATTGAGGGTACAAGAAACCATGTTACACTGATTACATTTGTTGGGTAAAGATGGGAGAACTTTTTTGCTAAATCTCCTGAGTTGTTGGTAAAAATAAACATATGTTTAAAATAACTTCAAGGTTCTTACTCAGGTAAAAATGTAGGTATGCCTAAACAAAAATGAGTGTCAGTAAATTAGAATAAATAAGACTCTAAGTAAATGATAGCACAAAAACAGTAACTTACGGTTAAAGGCTTATGAAATATTTAGTTTGGGTCACTTTTGAGTTCAAGCTAGCCTGTTACGTGTATATTGTGTTGCCATAGCAAAGGTCTTTGCCTAGGAAAAAATTTTTGAAAAGAATCCTTGAAGTGTTAATTTTTGTATAATGATTTATTTCAAAATGAACAAAATAGTTCTTAGAATTCAAAGAGAATCTCAAAATAATTTTATTCTTTGTAATTGAATTTTATTCATGTAATTGAATTAGTACATAAGTAGAAAAATGTTTTGAGACCAGTGAGATTGTTTTTAAAATAGCTTGAACTAGATCCTTATGTTTAAAAAGAATAAGTTTAAAAAGAACAAGTTATGGCTAAATCCTATCTTGTGTGCTAAGGATTGATGTTAGAGATTTAGTCAGTCTACAGTCAGGTGATGTTATGTCAATAAATTTTATTTGGGGATTTTGTTATTTTAGAAATATCAAATTATCTTTAAGCAGAATATGTTCAAAACTTCTACTGTATTTGTAAAATATAAAGATTTTACATTGTTCAGAATAGGAAATCTTACTAGAATACTTCCTTTTGTTATTTAGGTAGTTTTTTTTTTTGTTTGTTTGTTTGTTTTGCAGTTTTTGGCCAGGACGGGTTTGAACCTGCCACTTCTAGTATATGGGTCTGGCACCCTACTCCTTGAGCCACAGGTACTGCTCAGGCTTTTTTTAATTTTTTTTTTAGTTTAAAAGTAATATAATATCCAGACACGGTGGCTCATGTCTGTAATCCCAGCACTGTGGAGGCTGAGGCAGGAGAATTGCTTGAGCTCAAGAGTCTGAGACTTGTCTGAATGAGAGTGAGACCCTTATTCATTAAAAAATGAAAAACCTAGCCAACCACTGTGGTGAGCACCTGTAATCCCTATGGCTTCTGGAGGCTGAGGGAACAAGAGGCCCACAGCCCAAGTCTGAGGTTGCAATGAGCTATGATACCACTGCCATAGGGTGAGTCTTTATCTCAACAAAATAAGTAAATAAATAAATAAATGTAATATAATAGTTAAAACTAAATTTGGAGATTGTGTCTTGATCTAAGCTTTAAAATTAATTTCTTTCTCATTTCTCTAAATTTTGTTTATAAAAGTGTTCAGATATTACCATATTTTACCATCTGTAATGTGCTGCTATGTATAATGTACACCCAAGTTTCTAGCCCAAACTTTAGAAAAAATGTCTTCTGTTTTAATTTTTTAACTCAAATTTTTGTTTATATTTAGGTACTTGTTTTTTATATTATAAAGAAATTTAAGCATTTATTTTTAACATATTATAGTATGAGAAATTTTATGTAACAAATAATTACAAATATTTGAACAGAACAAGGCATAAAAATTGTATGTATCAGTAACAAATTATGATATTTATGCATCATAGAAGACAAAGAGCTCTTTATTACTGTCAGTATCAGAAGTAACATCTTCAGGTCACTTCATACTGGTCAAGGTAACAAAACCACAAAAGGACATTTCAACTCTAAATATTTATGCACCCAACCTAAATGCTCCCAGATTTATGAAATAGACCTTGATTGGTCTGAGCAACATGATAACCCATAACACTATAATAGTTAGGGACTTTAATACCTCTCTTATGGCACTGGATAGATCCTCTAAACCAGTGGTTCTCAACCTTCCTAAGCCATGACCCTTATGGTTGGGGGTCACCACAACATGAGGAACTGTATTAAAGGGTTGCAGCATTAGGAAGGTTGGGAACACTGCAGAAGCAAACATACAAGAGACTTAAATATGATCCTAGATCAAATGGGCTTAATAAATGTATACAGAATACACCATCCCAAATCTAAGGAAAATACATTCTTCTCATAAGCCCATGGAACAAACTCAAAAATAGATCACATCCTAAGATACAAATCAAATCTCAACGAAATCAAAAGAATTGAAATTACACCTTGTATCTTCTCAGATCACAAGGCAATGAAGATGAAACTCAACTCCAACAAAAATCATCATCCCCACACAAAGGTGTGGAAATTAAACAAACTTATGCTGAACGATAGTTGGGTTAAGGAAGAGATAAATGAGGAAATTGTTAAATTCCTTGAACATAACAACAATAAAGCTACAAGTTACCAAAACCTGTGGCATACTGCAAAAGCAGTCCTAAGAGGAAAATTTATTGCAGTAGATGCCTACATAAATAAAAAATTAAAACAGAAAAACAGAAAGAAAGCAAATCAACAAAATAATGAATCATCTTAAGGATTTGGAAAAGGAAGAACAACCTAATCCCAAACCCAGCAGAAGAAAAGGAATAACCAAAATTAATAACCAAAAATAATGAAATTGAGAACAAAAGAATCATTCAGAAAATTAATGAAACAAAGAGCAGGTTCTTTGAAAAAATAAATAAAATTGATAAACCATTGGCCAGACTAACTAGAAACAGAAAAGTATAAAATCTCTAATAACCTCAATCATAAATGAAAAATGGGAAATAACAGATATTCCAGAGATACAAGAGATTATCTCTGACTACTACAGAAACAGTAATAGCTATAAGAAACTCTATAGCTATTATAGAGCTATAGAGTTTGACACTGTGGAGAAAATGGACCAATATCTGGAATCATACCCTCTTACTAGACTTAACCAAGAAGAAATAGATCTCTTGAACAGACCAATATCAAGCACTGAGATCAAAGAAACAATAAAAAATCTTCCAACAAGAAATGCCCTGTAGCAGATGGTGTCACACCAGAATTCTACCAAACCTTCAAAGAAGAGATTATACCCATACTGCAGAAACTATTCCCAAACACTGAGAAGTAAGGAACCTTCCTCAACATATTGTACCCTAATACCAAAATCAAGAAAAGATCCAACTAAAAAGAAGAACTTCAGACCAATTTCACTATTGAATATAGATACAAAAATACTCAGCAAAATCTTAGCCAATAGATTACAGCTACACATTAAAAAAATTCATCATGGCTCGGCGCCTGTGGCTCAACGGGCTAAAGCGCCAGCCACGTACACCTGAGCTGGCGGGTTCGTATCCAGCCTGGGCCTGCCAAACAATGATGATGGCTGCAACCCAAAAATGGCCGGGCATTGTGGCGGGGACCTGTAGTCCCAGCTACTTGGAAGGCGGAGGCAAGAGACTCGCTTGAGCCCAGGAATTGGAGGTTGCTGTGAGCTGTGATGCCACAGCACTCTATCCAGGGTGACAGCTTGAGGCTCTGTCTCAAAAAAAAAAAAAAAATTCATCATGATCAAGGAGGCCTCATCTAAGGGATGGAAGGCTGGTTTAACATATGCAAATCCATAAATATCATTCACCATATCAATAGAAGCAAAAACAAAGAACATATGATACTCTTAATAGATGCAGAAAAAGCATTTAATGAAATTCAGCATCCTTTTTTAACAAGAACACTTAAGATTACAGGCATAGGTGGCACATTTCTTAAACTGATTGAAGCCATTTATGACAAAACTACAGCTAATGTCATATTGAATAGAGTAAAACTGAAAACTTTTCTACTTAGAACTGGAACCAGAAAAGGATGTCCTCTATTACCACTAGTATTCAACATTGTGCTAGAAATTCTAGCCAATATAGTCAGGAAAGAGGAGGAAATAAAGATCATCCAATGGGGGGCAGAGGAGGTCAAAGTCTTGCTCTTTGCTGATGATATGATTTTACAGAACTCCACAGACTCAACCACAAGACTCCTGGAAGTGAAATAAGATCATCCAAATGGGGACAGAGGAGGTCAAACTCTTGCTCTTTGCTGATGATACGATCTTACAGAACCCCACAGACTCAACCACAAGACACCTGGAAGTGATCAAGAAATACAATAACGTGGCCCCTGTAGCTCAGCAGCTAGTTCACCGGCTACATACACTGGAGCTAGTGGGTTCAAATCCAGCCTGGGCCTGGCAAACAACAATGACAACTACAACCAAAATATAGCCGAGCGTTATGGCGGGTGCCTGTAGTCCTAGCTACTTGGGAGACTGAGGCAAAGAGATTCTGTTAAGCCCAAGAGTTGGAGGTTGCTCTGAGCTGTCATGCCATAGCACTCTACTGAAGGCAATACAGTGAGACTCTGCCTCAAGAAAAAAGAAAGGAAGGAAGGAAGGAGGGAAGGAAAGAAGGAAGGAAGGAAGGAAGGAAGGAAGGAAGGAAGGAAGGACGGAAGGAAGGGAGGAAGGAAGGGAGGAAGGAAGGAAAGAAAGAACTACAGTAATGTTTCATGATATAAAATTAATGTCCACAAGTCAGTAGCCTTTGTATATGCCAATAATAGCCAAGATGCAAAGCTAATTAAGGACACAATCCCCTTCACAGTAGCTTCAAAGAAAATGAAATACTTGGACTCAGTGCCCATAGCTCAGAGGTTAGGGCACTGGCCACTTACACCAGGGCTGGTGGGTTCGAACCTGGCCTGGGCCTGCTAAACAACAATGACAACTGCAACAAAAAAAAAACTAGCCAGGCATTATGGCAGGCGCCTGTAGTCCCAGCTACTTGGGAGGCTGAGGCAAGAGAATCACTTGAACCCAAGAGTTTGAAGCTACTGTGAGCTGTAACGCCACAGCACTCTACTGAGGGTGACACAGTGAGACTCTGTCTCAAAAAAAAAAAAAAAAAAAGAAAGAAAATGAATACATAGGAATATACCTAACAAAAGAGGTGAAGGACCTCTACAAAGAGAATTATGAAACCCTAAGAAAAGAAATAGCAGAAGATATTAACAAATGGAAGAAGATACCATGCTCTTGGCCAGGAAGAAGAAACGTTGTTAAAATGTCTATACTTCCCACAGCAATCTACAGATTCGATGTAATCCCCATTAAAATACCAACATCATACTTTGAAGATTTGGAAAAAATAGTTCTTCAGTTTGTTTGGAACCAGAAAAGAAAAAATCCATATAGCCAAAGCAATTCCTAGTAATAAAAACAAAGCTGGAGGCTTTAGGCTATATTATAAGTCCACAGTGATCAAAACAGAAAGGTATTGGCATAAAAATAGAGACAAAAACTTTTGGAACCAAATAGAAAGCCAAGAGATGAAACCAGTCTCTTACAGCCATCTGATGGTTCCACCTCTTTTGTTAGGTATATTCCTATGTATAGGTGAGCACCTATAGTCCCAGCTACTTGGGAGGCTGAGGCAAGAGAATGACTTAAACCCAAGAGTTTGAGGTTGCTGTGAGCTATGACAGCACAGCACTCTACCAAGGGTGACATAGTGAGATTCTGTCTCAAAAAAAAAAAAAAAAGAAAGAAAGAAAGAAAAATTGACTCAAGATGGATAAAAGATTTTAATCTAAGGCAAGAAATGATTAAAATCCTAGAAGAAAATGAAGGAAAAACTCTCAAAGATGTCAGCCTTAGGAAAGATTTTTATGAAGAAGACTTCCATGGCAATTATACAAAAACAAAAATTAACAAATGGGACTTAATTAAACTGAAAAGTTTCCATACAACTATAAGAACACAACAATCAAAGCAAATAGACAACCTTCAGAATGGGAAAAGATATTTGCGTGTTACGAATCTGACAAAGGCTTGATAACTAGGTCTATAGAGAACTCCAATTAATCAACAAAAAAAGAACTAACAATCCCATCTATCACTGGGCAAGAGACAGGAAGGAAGACGGATGAATGGCTAACAAACATATGAAAAAATGTTCGTTGTCACTAAGCATCAGAGAAATGCAAGTCAAAATCACCCCGAGGTATTACCTAACCCCAGGAAAATTAGCACACATCACAAAATCTCAAAGTTACAGATGCTGGCGTGGATGTAGAGAGAGGGAACATTTTTATACTGTTGGTGGGTCTGCAAACTAATAAAGCCTCTTCGGAAAAAGTATAGAGAATTCTCAAAGAACTAAAATTAGACCTCCCATTTGACCCTACGATCCCACTAGTAGGCATCTACCCAGAAGAAAAAAAATCATTTTATCATAAGGGCATAAGCACTAGATTGTTTATTGCAGCTCAATTTACAGTTGCCAAGATGTGGAAACGATCTAAATGCCCATCAATTAAGAAATGGATTAACAAACTGTGGTATACGCATCCTATAGGATACTATTTAGCCATAACAAAACATGGTTGACTTCACATCTTTTGTTTTAACCTGGATGGAGTTAAAATATATTCTTTTTAGTAAAGTATTACAAAAATGGAAAAGCAAATATCCAGTGTACCCAATACTAATATGAAGCCAGTAGACAATCTAAAACATGCCCACACCAGAGAAAAACTCATTTCAATTCCAGTTAGGGGGAGGGGGAATGGGGGAAGTGAGGAAGGGGTGGAAGTGGGTACTCCCACTGAATGGGCACAATGTAGAAGTATATATCACACCTTTTGGGTGCAGGGCATAGCTACAAGAGGGACTCTACCTAATAAATTCAAACATTGTGATTTGGTTGTCTGTACCCTCACATTAACCTGAAAAAAAACAAAAACAAAAAAAGTAACATCTTCAATTTCTACATTACTGGTGTCTTCTGAAGAGTCTCTTTCTTCATCCCGATAAATTTCATCATCCTCAGTTCCAACCACAGCATGGCTGATGCTGCATTTTTCTTAAACAATTTCACAACCACTTCCTTCTTGACACTAGTCCACAATCTTAGAATTCAATCACAAACCTAGATGATGGATGCTGTCTTGATTCTGCCTGTAGGTGTTAAATCATTACAAACTGTCTGCATCCATGGCGACCACTCTTTCTTCATCAGGGCCTTAAAGGTCTTATTAACCCACACATCGAGAGGTTTCAGTTGGCTGATTAGCCCACCAGGCATCATAACAAGTTGCATTGTTAAGTCCACTGCAATTGCTTTTGCACTTTGTGTAGCATGGACTTTGAAGTGACCAAAACCAAGAACGGCTGGTTTTTACAGTAATCCTCCAGGCCTTCCTGACCAGACTTTGTTAGATCATATTTTTTCACGCCTTCATAATTCATTCACTCTTTTTAATGCATGCAGACAATAACTCTATTTGGAATACTTTCTTTTGGAAATATTTTCCTTTTAAAGATGATCATAGGTAGCTTTGTTCCATCATCACAACAGGTTAGAACAACAGTGAAACGTGTTTTCTCAACTCCACTAGTCTTAACAGCCCTGGTCTTTGCTCTTTTCATACCAATGGTTCTGTTGGATGGCATATCAAATGTGAGTGGGACCTCATCCATACTGGTGACTTGGAACAACTTTGTAAATCTTTCAAAGATTGATAACGTATGAATGAAATTCCAAAACTAGATTCTCATGGGCTGCTGGAAATTTGGGGGCAAGTTTTAGTCATGTCCTCACACTCAAAACTTCTCTCTTCATAAAGTGAAAGGAACATTGAGGTCTACCTGAGAAGTCATCAATGTTTTTTCTCTTGCAGTCCCTTGACCTTCTTCTAAACACAGATCCCAGCTTGACACTGCTCCAGGATCCAGGGCGTCACCTCCTGCCTCGCCTCCTGGGAGGGGTCCCTCTTGTCGCCTCCTTTTATCTTGGCCTCTGAAGAAGCTTTTCTTCCTGTTGCTTCCACAACCTGATGACACTCTCTGCGGGAGGAGGTCCAAAGTGTCCCTCGGCAGCTCTGTTGCCCTGCTCTTCATCATGTTTAATAACTGTTAGTTTAAAGCTTGCAGTGTTTGAAAACCATTTTGCAGTGTATGAAATCCCATTTCCAAGGGATTTGCCAATAAGTTTTTGTAAAATATCAGCTAGATCCCTAGCTCCCACCCAAGGTGCAGAGAAATATGTTGTTCTTTTATGGCCAAATATGCTGTAGTTGCAAGTGTGTCCTAAGTTCAACAACACTGATTATTGTATTCCAGTGTATTATTTGGCACAGAGATATCTTTACACTTTTAATACATAAGCAACAATAGAAGAATTAGAAGCATTTATATAGATATGGAATTAGTGTTACCCATATACAATGTGCATCCTTATTTTTTCCTCAAAACTTTGTGCAAAAAAGTGCACATTATGCACGACAAATGGCAGTAAATTTGTTTAGACCTTAAATGACTTTGTTGAGGGCGCAATTAATCACATTGGTTGTATAGGCTCTCCAAGTGGTTAATAAACTGCTACAGTAAAGTAGGCAAATGTAAAGAAGTGTAAGAAAATTGCAAGAGGTTTTCTGTAATCTTGTTGTTTTGAAACTTCTCAGATCTCCAAAAGAATCAGAAGTTCAACTTTTGCTGTCTTACTACTTTCAGATTTTCCTCCCCTTGAGAAGGCCTGAAATAATAATCTTCTTCTTCAATCTTTTCATTTCCTTCCGTAACTTTTTTCTCCCTCTGGTTTTATGTCTGCTGTTAAGGTCTAAAGCAGAAATTTTTACCTTAAATGTCTGAAAAGCAATGTTTTTTTCTTAGCCTCTTGATATGCCTGAATTATTCAGCATGATCGAAAATCTTCCTGTGCTTTACTAAGAGCCATATATTCCCCTTCTCAAGATACTAGTTTTCCAGCTTCCTATTTTCTTGGTAATATAATGTTTACTCATGACCCTGGATACAGTCTTTGTATGACTGACAAATTCAAGTACCCTTTTCATGAGGTTTGACTTCCAAGTTGTCTAAACGGGTTTTCCATCAGAAAAAGCAATTTCAGGCTTGGCACCCATTGCTCAGTGAGTAGGGTGCCGGCCACCTGCTCGAAGCTGGTGGGTTCGAGCCCAGCCTGGGCCAGCTAAACAACAGTAACAACTGCAAAAAAATAGCTGGGTGTTGTGGTGGGCACCTGTAGTCCCAGCTACTTGGGAGGCTGAGGCAAGAGAATTGCTTAAGCTCAAGAGTTTGAGGTCGCTGTGAGCTATGATGCCACAGCACTCTACTGAGGGTGACATAATGAGACTCTGTCTCAAAAAAAAAAAAAAAAAAGAAAGAAAGAAAAGAAAAGGAACAGAAAAAGCAATTTCGCTAAAGGTTTTTCTTTACCTTTGGTAACTAGCCTAAGAAACAAAGATTTTATGTTTTATCAAGATAATTCTAGAATGGAAGAAAAAGTATCCAATGTATACACCCCTAACATGAAGCAAATTTATATCTTTCAAGTGAAGGCTATAACCCAATTTTTGCACAAGAAGATGGGGAAAGGGGAGAGGGAGGGAAGGGAAGGGAGAGGGTTGGAGGAGAGAGGATAAAGGGTGAGATCACACTTGTGGTGCATATTTGAAGGGTCAGGAGTAAACTTCTAAATACGGATCAAAATTGTTTTCACATAGTAAATGAGAAAATCTCATGAATGTTATGTCAATCAGGTTGATAAAAATATCTCAGATTGTATGTGAAACCTACACACTGTACCCCATGATTGAATTATTGTACACAGCTATGATTCAATAAAAAAAAATTAAAAAACAAAGAAAGGTTTGTCATAAATGAGTGTTGACTTCCTTATCAAATATGTTTTCTGTATCAAATGATATTATTATTATTTTTTTTTAGCCTATTAGTATGGTGGATTTCATAGACTGACTTTTTCTTCTTTTTGAGACAGTCTCACTATGTGGCCCTCAGTACAGTGCTGTGGTGTCACAGCTCACAACAACCTCAAACTCTTGGGCTTAAGCGATTCTCTTTCCTCAGCCTCCCAAGTAGCTGAGACGATAGGTGCCTTCCACAACGCCTGGCTATTTTTCTAGTTGTTGTTGTTATTGTTGTTTAGCAGGCCTAGGCCAGGTTCAAACCCGCCAGCCCCGGTGTATGTGGCCAGCTCCCTACCCACTGAGCTACAGGCTCATAGAGTGATTTAGGGATATTGAATAATCCTTAAAGTCTTCATATGATGCTTAGCATTTTGAGGAACTGCCAAATTATTTTCCCATGTGGCTACAGAACTTTACTTTCTCATCAGTAATATACAAGCTTCTGACACATTCTGATCCTCACCAGTGCTAATAATCGTCTGTCTTTTTCATTCTGATGTTCCTACTGAGTAGGAAGTGCGTCTCCTGGTTTGACTTGAATTCCCTAATTACTGATGTTTTTGACTATCTTTACATGTGTATGTTTACAGATTGTATGTCATCCCTGGGGAAATAGCTTTACAAATGCTTCACTTATTTTTTTTAATTTTGTATTTGTCTTTTTATTCTTGAGATGCAAGAGGTTTTACATATTCTAGTTATGCGTCCCTTAATAGACATGTGATTTGAAAATATTTCTTTCATTCTGTATGATGTCTTTCACTTTTGTAGTGGCACCATGAGCAGCCCAACATCATTAATTGTATATTTACACATATCCATATATATTTATTAATCACTTGTGTATTTGTGTTCATATCCTAAAAAACCATTGCATAACCAAATTTCAGGATGATGTACTTCTATGCTCTAAGGCAGTGATTCTCAACCAGTGTGCCACTGCGCTCTAGGTATGCCATGAAAATTTTTCAAGAACATTAGTTAAACTATTTTTGAAAGAAATTCAAATCATAGTAAGTATATTCTTTGTTTTTACTCTTTTTTTCTTGATCAACATATTTAACCCATGCATTTATCATTTCTTCTTAGTAAGAACATTCAAAAGCCTTCCTTTTAGCTATTTGAAACATAAAATACTTTGCTATCAACTATCGTTACTTTACTGTGCACTAAAACACTGGGTTCTACTCCATGAGATGGTTTGTTGTTGTTGTTGTTGCTGTTTGTTCTCCTCACAAGGGTGAGAGTAGGTGGCCTTTGATTTTCTGTGGGCCTTGTTTATTTCACTTAGGATGAAGTGAAACAAGGTCCCTCCTTATTTTTGCAAAGAGCAGGATCTGATTCTTTTTATGACAGAATGGTATCTCATGGCATTGATGCTCCATATTTTCTTTGTTCATTCATCCGCTGTTGGTCACTTTACCATTATGAACAGTTCTACAATGGATATGGAGTACAGACACCTTTTTGACTTACCAATGGCATTTTCTTTGGATAAATACACAGTAGTGGTATTGCTGGAGCATACAGCAGTCCTAGTTTTATTTTATTTTTTTAAAGAAAATCCATAATATATTCCATAGTGACTATATTTAAGTTGCAGTCCCATAACAGTGTGAAAGTGTTGCCCTTTCTCTACACCCTTCCCAACACTTGTTTTCTTTTGTCTTTTAGACAATAGTTATCATAATGGGGTGAGTGGTATCTCACTGGGGTTTTGATTTACAGTGCTCTGCTGATTTGTGATTGTAAGCATTTTTTAATGTATCTAATGGCAATTTGAATGTCTTCTTTTGAGAAATGTCTTTTAAGGTCTTTTGGTGCATTTTGATAATATTTCATTGCCGTTGCTGTTGTTTCTGGTGTTAAATGATGTGTTTTTTATATATCCTGGATAGTAACCCCTTGTCAGATGTACACCATATTTTTCTGTGTTTAATGTGCTCCTGTATGTAATTCACACCCACATGTCTGGCCCAAACTTTCAGGAAAATAATCTTTTGTTTCAATTTTTTAAAGGAGGGAAGAAGTGGCCACTCAGAGGTGCATCCTTCTCTCTTGAGAGACATGAGATGCAGAGGTGGCTGCTGTGGAGAGACAAGACGTGAGTCCTGGCGAAACTAGTCCAGATGCCCTGAGAGCCCAATTTCCCCTGCCAGCCCCTCCTAACCCTCCCAGCCCTACATTTTCTCATTTCTCACTCCCAATGGACATCAATGTCCATTGATGAGAATATGGCCACCTCACTCCACGAGGGCCCGGGTGGGCTTTTGTCCCAGAAAGCAGGTGTGAGGGGCCTGGGCCAGCCCTGCCTGCCTTGGGCTCCTGGCTGCAGATTCCTGCCCCTTTCCAGGCTGCCTGGTCTCTCACACAGCTGCCCCCACTCTAAGGCCCCCAGGACACTGCACCAAAGAGGAGCCTTCCCAGATGACACCCGATGAAGTGCTTTGCATTTACATTTCTGTATAGGGACTGATGGTGCCCTCCTTGAGCCATCCAGACTCTGGGCTGTCAGTAACATCAGAATAAAGGACACCAGCCTTCCTCAAACTTGAAAAGCTGGTGACTTTTAATCCCCTGATGACTGGTTAAAATTAGACTCCTGAATTGGACCCAAATGCACTAAATCAGCTCCAGGAGAAAGACCTGGGAGCTGTTCGGCTAACTTGCATCTGAGATGGTTCTTTCTACTGGCAACCTAGGGAAACTATATCAGCTTATTACCCTCGGAGTTTGGAAAAGTCAGGCTCAAAATTACAACTTTTGAGCTCAAATATCCCCCAGCTTTCCTGTTTCTCTGCCAGATACCCTTGCAGACAGAAACTTCATGGGGACTGAGGCCCAAGGTCACAAAAGCTGGCTACCAGTAGAACCAAATCTCAGATTCCGGGTCTCCCAGACCCCAGCTCAGGGATCATTCTTCTCAGTGCAGTGTTCTGGGGCCTCAGAATAGGCCGACTGTCCGAGACACAGCCAGCCTGGACCCGTACACCAGCTTCCTGGGAAATAAGCCCACTGGGATTCTCTGGAGTTGCTACATTCCCACCAGTGGATATGGGCAGGAATAGGAAATGAGAGGATGTGGGGGTGAGGGTGGATCAGGAGGGGGCAGTTGGGGGACATCTGGCCCTCAGGAAATCCAGACCAGTCTCACCAGTAACCTGGCCTCATTTCTGGCTTCTCTGCAGCAGCCAGCCCCACACCTCATGCACCTCCCAAGAGAAGGAGGTGCCACTGTACTGACACCCTCGCCCTCCTTGCCCTGAGGTTTCAGTGGCAATTGTTGCATCGCTGTTGGAGATGTGCAGGCTTCCAAGATAGCGGTGGCTCCTGCAGCTGCAGGACCTGCCCAGTAAGGGGGTGGCTGGAACCAGGTAGTGCAGGAGAAGTGGGACTACCATATTCCAGGGTATTCTTTTGCTTCTTTATTGCTTTCCAGAGTTGCATTTTTAATGCATAAGGATAAATAAAATAATTAAAAACTGCTAGAATTTAGAAGTACTAAAATGAATTAGCACTACCCATGTACAATGAGCATAATTATTTTTCCCTCAAAAATTTGGCCAAAAAAAGTATGCATTATACATGGCAAAATACAATAGTTTGAAAAAATGTTCTCCCATTCTCTAGGTTGCCTTTTCACTTTTCAGTTGCTTCCTTTGCCCTGCATATGCTTTTTAATTTTATGTAATCCTTTAGGTCCCTTTTGTTTTTGTATTTTGTGTTCTTAGGTCTTATTTAAAAAATCCTTACCTCGCTCAATGTCATATGGCCTTTCCCCTTTATTTTCTTCTATTAGATTCATAGTTTAGAGTTTTACATTTAAGTGTGTAAACAGTTTAGAGTTGATTGTTGTATTTGATGACAGATGGGAGTCAGGTTTCATTCTACTGCATATAGTTATTCAATTTCCCAGCACAATTTATTAAAGTAATTTTTTCACTTGTATGTGTTCATTGGAAGCTTCCTCAAAAATTAGTTGGCTATAGCTATGTGAATTTCCTGGTTGGTTCTTCATTCTGTTCTGTGGGGAACGGGTTGTGAGGTGGCAGGGCCCCACAGGCTGGGGAACACTCAGGGAGTGACCTCCAACCACTTCTCCTCCCTTAACATTTCTTTCACCTGCCAGACGTAATGTAGCCCATGCAAACTTCCCTTGTTATCAGCAAGCACAAAGTTTTTCCACTTTAAGGTTGATCTCTACCCCATGTGTTAACATTTACACAACTTTGTTAAGATACTATCTAAATAAAGCTGTTTCCATGGTCAGCTGCTGGCTACAGCTATTGGCTGCATCAGCCCTCCCAATCCCATCCTATCTCTTGTCTCGTGTGTGTTTTGTTCTCATGTGTGTTTTGGGTCCTTCATGTCCCTATTCCTCATTTCCCACCATTTCCACCCAGGTTATTTCTCCTTCTTTGAGCTTGTTCACGAGACTATTCCCTTGGTCTGGGTGTCTGTCTGTATGCCAATACCTTGCTGTTCTGGTTATGAGAGCTTTGTAATATATTTCTATTTTGAAATGAAGTAGTGTGACGCTTCCAGTTTTGTTCTTCTTACTTAGAATTGCTTTAGTTGTTTATGGTGTTTAGTGAAGCTATATAAATTTATTGTTTTTTCTTTTTCTTTCTTTTTTTTTTTTTTTGACAGAGTCTCACTTTGTTGCCCTTGATAGAGTGCTATGCCATCATAGCTCACAGCAGCCTCAAACTCTTGGCTCAAGTGATTCTCTTATCTCATCTTTCCAAATAGCTGGGGTTAAAATAGCTGGGGTTATAGGCACTGGCCACAACACTTGGCTGTTTTGGGAGGCTAGTTCTCGCTCTGGCTCAGGCTGGTCTAGAACTCATGAACTCAAGCGATCCACATGTCTTGGCCTCCCAGAGTGCTAGAATTACAGACATGAGCCACTGTGCCCAGCCTTAAGATTGTTTTTTCCATTTCCATGAAGAATTTCAATGGTATTTAATTAGGGATTGTGTTAAATCTGTAAATTGCTTTTGATAGTATGGACCTTTTAATAACATTAATTCTTCTGATCCATAAATACATGATACTTTTGCATTTGTTTGTGTCCACTTTATTTAAACAACATTTTATAGTTTTTGGTGTAGAGGTCTTTCAGTTCCTTGGATAAATTTGATTCTTAGGTAAATACTATCAAACTTGGATTCAGTTTGATAGTATCTTGTAGAGAATTTTCAAGTCTATGTTCATCAGGAATATTGGCCTATAGTTTTCCTTTTTCGTTGTATCCTTGGTTTTAGAATTGTAGCCTGGTTTTAGAATTGGGGTGATGCTGGCCTTGTGAAATAAGTTTGGAAATATGAGTTTGGACAATTAAGTTTGCAAACTCACCCTAGAAAAGGTGCTACATAGCTGAATATCAATGTGGTCATCAGATGGCCAAGGGAAGGTGGCAATAGTGATATTCAGTAATGTGGTATGTAGGACTTTTTGTAGGGTGTATTCATGAACTTAATTGTCAGACCTCATATGGTGACAGGTCTATAAGCCATTCTAGAAAAAAAATTCCAAAATTACACTGAAGAGTAAAGTAGGCACTGGCATCAATGCATAGCTTCCCAAGGGGAACACCTCCAAGTTGACGATAGTGATACTCAGCAATAAGATGTGTAGTACTTTTTCTCGGATGAATTCGTGAATTTAATTTTCAAAACTTGTATTTTCTTCTTTCCAACTTTCTGAAACCCTTTGAGAAAAATTAGTACTAAACCCTTTTGAGAAAAATTAGTACAAAAATTAGGGTTTTTTGTTATTTTTTTAATGTTTGATAAAATTCAGTAGTGAAGCCATCAGGACAGTAAGAGTATTTATTACTAATTCAATTTCCTCACTTAGTATTGGTCTGTTTAGATTTCTTTTTTTTCACAATTTAATCCTTTCTTCTATTTATTGAATTTGTTGGCATTGTTTGTTCATAATAGTCTCTAGATTTTTTATATTTTTGTGATTTAGCTGCAATGTCTCCTTTTTGACCTCTAGTTTTATTTATTTAGGTCTTTTTTTCTTAATGAATCTAGCTAAAGCTTTGTCAATTTTATATATCATTTTGAAAACCAACTCTATGTTTTATTGATCTTTTGAATATTTATCTCTATTTGTTTATTTCTGCTCTTAGCTTCATTATCTTCTTCTTTCTACCATTTTTGAGTGTACCTTGGTCTTGTTTTTCTAGTTCTTTGAGGTAAATGGTTAGATTATTTATATGTATCAGGGTATTCTTTTTTATTTTTTTATGTATTTATTCTTTTTGAGACAGAGTCTCAAGCTGTCACCCTGGATAGAGTGCTGTGGCATCACAGCTCACAGCAATCTCCAATTCCTAGGCTCAAGCGAGTCTCTTGCCTCCGCCTCCCAAGTAGCTGGGACTACAGGTGCCCGTCACAACGCCTGGCCATTTTTTGGCATCATTGTTGTTTGGCAGGCCGGGCTGGATTCGAACCCACCAGCTCAGGTGCAGGTGACTGGCGCCTTAGCCCATTGAGCCACAGGCGCCGAGCTTGTATCAGGGTATTCTGAGTATGGTGAGTTTTGTCCCTATACATGCTTTCATTACTTATTGTCCTTTTGTTTCTCATCATAGCACTCCTTTAAACTTTTCTTATAAGGCTGGTGTAGTTGGGATGAGCTCCCTCTATCTTTGTTTTTCTGGGAAGGTCTTTATTTTTCTTTTATTTCTGAAGAATAGCTTTGCCAGTTGTAGTGTTCAAGCCTGACAGGCCTTTTTTATTTTTTCCCTTTCACTACTTTGAATATGTTATCCCATTTTTTGCTCGCCTACAAGGTTTCCACTAACATATTTGTTTAGAAAGTTGTCTAATAGGTATTCCTTTGTATGAGGCTTTGCATTTTCCTCTTGCAACTTTTAGAATTATGTGCAATTGAGTTTTAACAGCTTGATTATAATGTGCCTGAAAAACGATTTTGAGGTGTGTGCAAATCTCATTTGGGACTTTAGAGCTTTCTGAATTTGAATGATCATACCTCACCCAGGACTTGAGATTTTAGGGCTATTATTCTGTTAATTAGATTTTTCTGTGCCTTTGTTTCTTTCTTCTTTCTAGGATACTCCTATAATTCCAATATTTGTTTGCTTAATGGTATCTCATAAGTCCTGTAGGCTTCTTCATTCTTTTTATGCTTACTTATTTTTTTTCTGACTATGTGATTTCAAAAAGCCTGTCTTCAACTTCACAGATACTTTCCTCTGCTTGATCTAGTCTATTGTCAAAGTTCTCAGTTGTATTTATATTTAATTTCTTGAATTATTAAGCTCTAAGATTTCTGTCTGCTTCCTTTTTTATGATACCTATCTCTTTGTTGAATTTCTCCTTCAGATCATGAATAATTTTTCTTGAGCTTTTAATTGTTTTTCTATATTGCCCTGTATCTCTGTAAGTTTTGTTAATAATAAAAGATCATTTCTGCGAATTATTTTTCAGGTATTTCATAAATATACTTTGGTTGGGGATCAGTTATCAGAAATTTACTGTGTTACTTTGGGATTACAATTTTCTTACTTTTTCATATCTTCTCATCTATTTAAAAAATTGCTTTTTATAATCATATGGTATAGCTTGCATAGGAAGAGGCTCTTTCTTGTAAATGAATCCTAGAGTATTGGTTGGGAATTGTGTTTTGGCTTTAGTTCTGGGTAGAATAAGTAGCAGGGTCTCTATGTAGATTCCTCAGCTATAATCCTTGACTACAATATTTTAGACGATTTCAGTGGCCAATGCTGCAGGAGTCTGTGATGGAGATAGTACCGTGTATGATCTTACCAGGGAATGGGCACTGGGCAGGTTCTTGTCCAGTGTGTGCAGGTGTATGCGCAGGTGTGGCATACCAGTGGGGAGTGTAGTAGATTCTCCTGAATGGTTTGGTTCCCAGTGGACTGGCTACTGGGCCATGGGTTGGGTGGCTGAGTGAAAGTCCCCTCAAGAGGCGTGAGGTGCATCCAGGACCACTGTAAATCTGGGGGTAGGTACATACTGCCGTGCACACTCTCCGGAGGGTCAGGCTGGCAGGACAAGTGGGGTACTTCTAGGCATTTGTTTGGACTGGTGAGGGGCACACGTGTATCCAGTGGCTCTTTGTGACTCCCCACCTCTGAAGAAGTGGGACTAGATGGTAAATCTGGTTTGCTGTCAGGTGGGGTGAACCATGCAGCGTTTGGCTGTAGGAGGCTCTCTTCAGTGTCTAGGTAGCCTGTTGGTCTGGGGACAGGCACGTACTGCATGTGACATGATAGGGTACTGCATATGTTTAGGCTTCGGAGTCCCTGTTGTTTCTTTGAGTATATACTCTGAGAACCAAGGTTACTGATATTGGTGTAGGAGACACCCATGTGAACTTAATGGAATGAAGGCAGGTTCTCAGGTATGGAGTAGTTGTGTGGTGGCTATTAGCTCCAGGACAGGATGCAGTGATGCCGCCATGTCGCTGCTTAGGTCACGGCATGGGGACTGTCAAGAAGGCTCCTACCCTGGAGGATTGCAGCCGTGGAGACTCTTGGTCACTATTCTCGCTGTAGTCAGGGCTTGTGAGGACTGGGAACCCTCTGTAGCAAGCTAATACCATAGCAATCGTCTGTGGTAATTATGGGGACTGCTGAGAATCTCCAGTTTACCTTTTCCCATGGGAAGACCCCCAACTTCCCACCTCTGACCAGACCTCAGCAGGGGAGAGAGTGTGGCAGAAGTAGGCAGTCTGGCCCTCTCTGTAGAGTGCTCCTGGGCTTCACTGCCCCAAGGGCTCCTCTGGCTCCTGTTGGCCACCTGCTAGATGCCACCCTCCCTTAGCACATCTTTTAAATTTTTGTGTGAGCAGAGGCAGGTCCTTAACTAAATCACATCATATTTTATTTTTAAAATGAGAATGGAATTTGCAAAATAATTAGCACGTATCTGACACATGGTAAGCACCCAGTACATACGAGGCATTGTTAACATGACCAGCCTTGCCGACATCTTTCCTTCTATCTTCCTACTCTTATACTCATATTGTATTTGTTCTGTCAACCCACACTGAGTAGTCTCTGTGCTGTGTGTTCCTTCTTTATGGTGGGCTTTAGAAATACCTAGATTGAGGCAAAGAGTTATATCTCATTACAAGGAGCAGCTAGGCGTTGTGACCTTGAGAATTTACTGTTGTCAAGGCTGGGGTAGGAATCTGAAAAAGGATTTACAGGGGAATTGACAGTCAGACTGAGTATAGTAGGATGAGGACAGATATATGAAAGTGTCAAGCAAGGAGAAGACTTCTGGGCAGGAAAATCAACACTGGAAATGCAGGGATGTGTAAGAGCATATCTGTCCTTGGGGGGATTGGGTTTATGATTGTATCACTCGGGAGATGTTGGAAGTCCAATCTTTATGACGCATTGTGGGAGAGACTTGTCAGTTTTATTTGACAACAAGTCAAGAGGGCTATATAGCTATCAAATGAGGTGCTTTGATTTGAAGGCTGTATTCTTAAACACAGAACATGTTATTGGTTGAAAATATTTTCCACCACTCCAAAAACATTATATGAAGTCTGAACCCCAGTATCTTAGGACTTGGCCTTATTTGGAGATAGGGTATTTGTAAAAGTAATCACTTAAAAAGAAGGGTCATGTGATTGGATCCTAATTCAGTGGATGTTGTCTTTATAAAAGGGGAAAATTGGGGTTCAAACACAGATTCAAACAGAGGGAAGAAGTTATGACCAACAAAGACAGAAGACGGCCATCTGTATGCCAAGAAGAGAGCCTGGCGCTAATTCTGATATGCATCTGATAAATACTTAACTCTCAGACATATACTCTAATTATTTTATGCATCAATATTCAAATAACTATTTCAAAACCTCAGTAGAAATGGCCAAGAAGCTCACCAATGTCAATAGTGATACTCAGTAAATCCTGCATGAATCAAAGTAAATTCTATGACCTCTATGCAATACTGTCCTAGATACAGACATAGTGATTTATTTTCTGTAAACACACAAATAAAAGGTGGTATACATACTAATATGGACATGCAAACAAGTTAATAGAAAGAGTCAGATAGTGATCACCTACTGCCATAGCGCACAGATTGGAATATGTATGTATTTGGGGTATCCACATCAATATGCCAATTGGATTGAAAAGCTATGGAATAAATAAAGTATGTCTCCTGAGAACACCTTCTTAGAGCTACAGTTCCCAACTCTGACCAGGGCCAGGCTGCGGCTTGTTAGAAACCAGGCCTCAGAGTATTACCACCTGCGTTCTGCCTCCTGCCTCCCCAGCAAGGGTGGGCACTGTTGACTTACAGCATCAACTTTACTCAAAGGTTTATGTAAGACATTTTCTGTATAATAAACTAAATATACATGTTAATGGAACAGAATATGTAAAAAAAAATAAAATAGCCTCTGGACTTTAAAAATACATATTTCAACTGTGAGTACTTCCTAATGCACATCTAAATATCTCTGGGGATGCTCATTAACTTTCTCCTAATTTTATGGTTACTTCTTCCAAAAATCTGAGAAACACAGCTCTGTGACTCCTCTTCATAAAGGCTCTGTTGCTTGAGCTTCTAATTTTCAAATACAATTTCTCTTGGTCACTTTCTGTTTGTTAAAGTGAAGTTGTCGATGGGATCTCATGACATCCTTCATTTAATTATAACAATCCTTTTAAGGAAAAAGAATTTAGGTTAGAAAATTAATATGTGGATTTGCATAATGAATTGATGGGTTTGGTTCTTGTGGATGTAAATATTCCTGGGATATGTTAAGTGACCTGTGAGCCCTGGTGTCACTTGATGTCATCTGCAGATCCAAATACATAAATTTGTAAGCCCAACACTAATGAAATAATTTACTTCCTTCTTTGTTGCAAAATAGAGTTTGTAAGCACCCAAAAAGATGAAATGTGTCTTTGTTGTACCCTCATCATCTGGACAGCATTTCTCTCTCTGGATAACTATAAGAGAAGGAGAGAGGGAGAGAGCAAGTTAGCTCACAAGAGAGCCTCCAGGTGTGAGGGAACACTTTAAAGCAAATATAATTACATTTTACAGATGGGAAAGGTGAGGCTCGGAATGGCTGAGTTCACCAGAGTTTCACAGCTGTTGACTGGCAGCGAGAGCTTTTTAATCTAGGTTTGTCCTACTTGTGGCTGCCCTCCAGGGCTTCTGGGGTTATATGGACTGGGGGGTGGGTTAATGATGACATTCTTGCTACCGAACAGAGTTCTCAGCAGCTAGTGGGCTCAAGAGCAATGGATGCTTGAGGGTAGGAAAGATGAGGGCTATTTACAAAATAGACATACACAGGGGTGCCAAAAAGTGTATGCACATTTTAAGAGATCTTGCTGAAAGTAAAATCAATCATTTTCCCAAAGTGCACAAATTGTGGGTAAAATGGATGCGTTTAAAATTTCTAGGTACACCTGACCAGTAATGGTACCTTCAATTCAACTTCAAAAAGTAATAAGTGGACAACATCTCTTAAAATGTGTATACATTTTTTTGCACCCTCTGTATAGGCTGTGTTGGTATTTATGCCATCATTTGAACACGTCCCCTTCAAAATTCAGGTGCTGCCAATATGATGGCATTAAGATGTGAGCCTTTAAGAGGTAATTACTCTATAAGGGCTCCTCCCTCATTCAGGGAATCAAGGTCCTTACAAAAGATGTTTCCTGTAGCAAGATGCTTGTCACCAACCAAATGCAGGTGCCTTGATATTGGACTCCCAACCTCCAGAATTGGGAGTGATAAAATTCTGATCTTTATTAATAAATTACTCAGCCTTGGTAAAAAATTACCAAGAATTTCTACTAAGCAGCACAACCAGCAATAGCAATTAAAATAACAATTCATAAGGCACACAGGAATAATTGGAATAGCTTTGGGATGTAATAGAAAGAATGTGTTAGAAAAATTCCTGGCAATATCATATGCCATCCATTTCACCTTGCATAAATATTTCACTTCTCTAACACAGACACAAGCAAAGCTTAAAGCCTTGAATGGGCTTCTCAGATACAGAAGGGGTGCACATTTAGACATTGGACATCACCCATCTAGATTTCCTGCCCTCTTACTCCAACCTATATTTTACAGGAATATCTCATGGTTTCCTTTTGCACACTTTTATAGACTACGGACTAAAACTCAAAAGAAGATTGTCATACACCAAAAATGATATTTTTCCTTAATTCACCTGGGATCATTCTGTCACTTCACCTAGACCCATAGTCTGAATTTGTCTATTCCCTCTCACATAGACTCCCCTTTTTTCCTATATATTTGGTATTAAATATAACTATTCAATGCATCTATACCTAGAAAGTAGAAAAAGTTTAAAAAAAATAAGATATGGAAAACATTTTGTAAAATAAAAAAACTACTAAAAAGAGCATAGGTCAACCATTAAAATATAAATACATAAATTTTTACTCTGCCATAGGCCTTTATTCAGACCTAAGTGAAACCATTTTTTGTTTATCCTAAATTTCCACTATAGAGATAATGATCTTATGCCCTTGTACATTTCCAGATGGGTTTCTACAGTGGACATTTCTTGATTCTACCCAAATTTACTTCTATTAAAGCTACATTTTTCCTATTCATCATGCTTTGTTGTCACAAAAATATACACCTTTCTTTGAGATTAGAAAAATAGGAAACTGAAATGGGAATCTGTCATGAGTAAAAAAGAGCTTTATTTAAAAAATGAAAAACCAAAATTACTTAGACATAAATTTATTTCTGTTG
This sequence comes from Perodicticus potto, assembly GCA_963574655.1. Lineage (NCBI taxonomy): Eukaryota > Metazoa > Chordata > Mammalia > Primates > Lorisidae > Perodicticus > Perodicticus potto. The sequence continues at coordinate 32,287 of CAUYRH010030828.1, forward strand.
AAGCATTACATTGTAAGTTGTTTCTACTCAAGGCTACGAGAATGAGCTGGAGACTCAATTGACACCCAAGGCATCTCTCCACTCTAAGTTGACACGGGACTGAAAACGCTTGAGCTCGACGGTGCTCCAGGATTTTCTTTGGTGCTTATTTCCAGCTTTCACTACTCATCACAGATGAGAACTCCCTTGGTACAAAATTCTTTCTTACACAAAATATAAAATTTTATGACTGCTCTAGTTTGTTATAGAAGTCACAAAGCAACAAGTAGAGTTAGGATTAATGATGGTTCATCACATTTAAATTATTTCAAATACAACTCCAAAGAACTTCCTGGAATTTTAATTTTTTAAAACTAAGTCAATCTCATTTATTCCACAAATGTTATTAAAGGAGAACTATGACTTCTTGCATTTGGAAAAGCAGTTCAGCCTGTTGTTACCTTGTGCTGAACTGAAAAATACCAAAACCAGATTTATAAGATAAAAGTGCTTGAGATCCTTGTTAAAATAAACAATGGGCAAAGCTTTGTCTATATTCAAAAGCATGAATTTTTCCTTTCCTTTTTCATTCACTTACTTTCTTCAAATGAACAAACACATCCTTGTATGGCTAGCTGCAAAAGCACAACCAGCGTACTCAGGACTCCTCTCTGCAGACGCTGGGGCGTCTTCACTCTGTCTCTCCAAAACCCTGGGAATTTAAGCATTAACTGTTCGAACCATTCCTGCATGTATTCTTAAAACTTCCCCCCATTGCAGAACCTAGAAGATTATAATTAATTTTTGAACTTCAGGGTTTCAAGGAAGTCAAAAGTTCTTATATCAGAAACAAGAATTGGGATTTTTTTTTTTTTTTTTTTTTGTAGCTGATGCTTGCCAGAGCCGGATTTGAATTGGCAGCAGTGGCGCCGGGCTGTAACTCCCATCAGTTTCATCAAGGTGACACCCTGGTACTCGTCAGTTTCATGGGGGGGAACCCTGGCGCTTGTCAGTTTCTCCTCCCACGTGGAGCCTTCCAGGGGCACCTTATGAAGATCTCCAATGCCTGAGACCCAGAGTCAAGGGTTGCAGGAGTCGGGACATCGAGCTTGCAGAGATGAGCAGACCCCAGACCTTTACGAGCAGACGCCGGACAGTGGACATTAAATGTTGAACAGCTGTGGAACTTCAGGGTGGGGGGTGAGGCTGGGTGGGGGGGAGGGAGTACGGGTGGAGGGCGAGGCTGGTGGGGGAGGGAGTACGTTGCTCATGCACTTGGCGGCACTTTCAATTAATAGCGATTGCAGAGGTTGCCTGAGGCCTTGCCTGACACTTACGACTCCTCCTGCAGGCTTCCAGCTTACAATCCACGGTCTGGCCTGCTTCCTTGGTGATGGCTCTGACAGATGCTGTTTTAACTGTTCAAAGTATTATCATATTAAGCTACCAAGATCAAGGTCTAGTATCAACAGTGATGGATACACCAACCCCAAATCTTCAAGCCTCCCCCAACCCCTAAAATAAATGAAACAACAGAGGACCCTGGGTTAACCTCCCACACAGATTAACAAAGGTACAAACAAAACCAAAGAGAGCATCTACAGCAATATTGGCAAAATACACACCTAAAATATTTTCAAGGGAGCCTAGGAAACAGAGAGCAGCCGGCCCTGGCTGAGTCTGCGGCAGCTCTGGGGGAGCCGCCCAAGTGGAGAAGTCAGCAATTACCTGGACACCTCTGAGAGCAGAACTTGAATTGCCAGTGGGTCCTCATCCTACAGGGAGCGTCCTGACTCGGGGTGGAGCCCTCAGCTGGACAGTCGTAAATAAACATTTGCTAAAACTGGACTTTGCATCCTCCAGTAATCACAAACCTTCTCTTAGCAATCTCTGAGCCCCGAAGATATAAAATATGTTTTCATTTGAAGAACCCATGCAACATTGACAAAAATTATCTGTGTCTTGTGGTAAAAGCATCTCAATAATTTTTAAATAGCACAAATAATGCAAACACAATTTGAGCACAAGTATAATTAAATGACATAAAATAATATTAACAGAAAGCAAAAAGATCTAATTCAGCAAATTTAGATAAAGTAAAAAACAAAATAAAATGACATTTCTTAAAAATAATGATTACGCAATGTTTTAGGTCCTGTGCAACACAGCTGAAGGAGTGATGGGAAAGAAACTTATAAGATACTGATGACTTTGAGAATGAAAGTAAAGAAATGAAACACCCTTCTAAATAAAAAGCAAGTAAAAATGAAAACAAATAAGAGCAGAATAAAAAAAGAAATTTTTCTAATCTTAAGGAACTTACACTAGACCTTTAAAAATCAAATATTAATGCTAGTTTAGCATATAAATCAGAAATAAAATACATTTTAAAACAGAAAAATGTGGAAATAATATGCAAATTAAAACATTTCTTCTTTAATAAAATCAAAAAATAGGAAAATTTATCAGACTAGCAGTTGAGAAAAGAAATATAACTGAATAGAAACTTGGAAATGAATAACTCTAAGATGCTACTTTTTAACTCTTCTGAACGTGTTTTAAAACTTAGGGGGAATGAACATTTGTAAGACAAAATAATTTACTATAATAGAACTGAGTAAGAAACTAAACAGAATAATTAACACAAATGTAATAAAGACGAGGTGAAGAGTTTTTCTGCAAATAGGCTCAGATGGTTTCAGAGAGAACTCACACTAGACCTTTAAAAATCAAATATTAATGCTACTTTAGCATAAAAAAGGGAGAAAAATATCCAAATTCTCACTAACAGAATAACAAGCATTTACAAATCTAACAGATTGAACATTACAGAATTATTCCACTTGTGAATTCTAATGGGAGCATTCTTATAATATGTGCCTGTATGTAAATTGATGATTCTACAATAACAATAGTGTTTACGGAATTGAGGTGAATTGAAATTAGAGAGTGCTTTAATATTATCTGCCATCTGCACATAGTTTAGGAGAAAAGTCATATTATCACATTCACAGATGTAGACAGTTATCAAAATTCAAACATTAATAAGAACACAATTGATCTTTTATTATACAACTTAATATTTTTATGTTATTCTGGAAAGTGCTATTCAGGAAATATTTGTACTGAAGAAAAAAATCTTATAGGATGACTCTATCCATAGTATATTATTTTATCATTTTAAAACTTTAGCAAAACATAGCCATATTTGGAAGGGATAGGAATAAAATGTAAGGTTCATTGATTATTTGTACAGCTGAATTCGAAACCATGCAAACACGAAGTATAAAAAAGTATTTTTAAAAGGCGATTCTAGAAACTGGAAGTGAGTAAAACAAAGGAGACCTAATTGTGTCCAGAGTGGTGCTATCTCACAGGGAAAAATTACTTCAGTGGACTTTAAAATACAGTTTGTTACACATGATCCGAGGATCTATGCTGTGGTTTCATGGAATCATTTTGAAGTGTGGGCCTTGGCAGTGTGATTCCTTCCCCGGGGGACCCCTGTACGGTGACTGTACACCGAGGGCATCTCCTCCCTGAGGGGGATTAAGGCTTCTACACCAGATGCATCCCTCTGCTCCGCCCTCCACCTGCACCAGGTAAGGAGGCAACGGTCTCCCCCACGGAGACGCAGCCCTCACCAGACAACCAGACTTGTTGACTTGTTGTTGACCTGAACTTACACTTGCCACCCTCAAGAACTGTGAGAAAATAAATCTGTGCTTTTTTATTATATAAATTACCTGTCTCAAATTACTTTGATATAGTAGCACAAAACAGACTACCATACCCATCTTTTCAGGATTCTTGTCTCTAAGGAACTTTGATATGGTTGTTACATTATTGCCTGGCTGTGAGAGGAAGTAAATTAGGGTATCTTGATATCAGGAGCCAGAATTTTTCAGTGTGGAAGGATGGAGATCTAAGTAGAAAGCCTAAGAATGTAAGTAATGCCTCCAACCTTTTAATTGGAAGTAAAAATATGATCTTATGATGTGTCTCATCTTGAAAACAACTTTTATCTTGCTAATAAAAAGTTCTAAAAAACCGTGACTGTCTGAGTAGCAGGCAATACCCACAGTTCCCAGAACTTCGCCTCTCAATATCTGTTTTCTTATAAGAATAATGAATTTCAGGGCAAATAATATATAACCACCTCAAATTTTGTTACAATAGAAGCCAAAATACTATCAAAGGCTATACAGATATATTATTCAGACTCAGGAGAGCATATGAAGAGGCTCCGTTTGGCCAAAATTGAGATTATTTTAGCACCAGTAGGAAAGTGTACAGTGATAGATTGTCTATGTTTAAAAGTATACATTTAAATGAATATCCCTTTTGCCTCCTTTGAAGATCCATTGGAAAATCAATATTATTTTAGAAACTTGTAAGTAAAGAACAAACAGTTGTCTTATCTTTTCCGTATGAACTATTCTTCGGGTTACCTAATAGTTGATAAGATGACATTCCCCATTCAATGTATTGTAGGTAATAAGTGAAGATTATTTCAAAATGCTAATAAAGGGTCTAGTCAACAACCACGAATATGACTGACCTCATAAAAAGACAGAAAATTGGACATGCGGTGGCTTACGACTGATGCACCTGATGTCATTATAAAAGATTGACAAAATTAGAAGAATCTGGGTCTGATCAACCTTAGAGCTCTAATGACAGATATGCAGGAAATATTTGCAGGAGCAGAGGAACATGTTAAACTACTTCTCTGAAGAAAGTGAGAAAAACCTAGACTCTGAGAACCAGTATTGGACAAATGTGCAGGAAATAAATGAAAACAGGGATATAGAGAAAGGAGAAGAGAAAATATATTTAATGTATGATTTTTATTTTGTGAACATTTTTTGGTTCTTGATTAAAATATTGCAACCTATTATGCAGCAGTTGGGGAAATTAAAACACTAAATACTTGTCCATATTCAAGCGTTCTTTGCGAGGATAGTATTACATATAACCACAGAAAGCAGAAAGAAATGGATTTTGAGTGAGGTGGGGAGGGGGGTAATAGATGAAACAAAAGTGATTGCAGGTTGACATTTGAAGCTGTGTGATGTCTACACTTCAGTTCATTCTATTATCTGTGTATATTTGATTATTCTCTAAATTTCATACTTAAAATAAGACTGTATATATACAAGGCTTTTTCACCTACAAAATTTTAACACCTGAAATATAGAATGATAAATCCTAATCACGTCTTAGGACAAAAAGGTTTAAGAAGAACGTAGTCGCTAAGAAACTAATTAGAAATAAACACCGTGGAATGCCTGTCTATGCTCCGTTAGGGTCTATTTCCTATTCCAGAAATTGTTTCCTCTCCATTTATTGCATGATAAATGATAGTGGCTCCCTTTGTTAGAGCGTGAAAAGAAAATGTGTCTGATTTGGCAATGGCTTCCAGTCTAAACCGCATCTTCTTAATAAGACACGACCTCTCCACCCCTCAAAGCCATTGGAAAGTTTCCCACACTGAGGGGCACGGTTACTCTGCTCTTTTAGAGATAATTGGGCTTTAGACTTCTAGCTTTTTAAATGAATGTACCAAGACTAGATTATTCAACTGTTTGTATTTCTGTAATGGGTAGGATATTATGTACTTTAAATTAAAATCATACTACAGGCATTCTTTTTTTCTTTCTTTTTTTTTTTCCTGGAGTCTGTAAAAAATAGCTAACACATTTGCCTTGGAGGAAAATCAGAAAATTTAAGTCAATTTATTTTAAATACTTTTGTATTTTTGCCTTCCCACACATTTAGGAAAAGGAAAAGTTACAAAGTATACAAGCAGGGAAAAAAGGAAGACAATGGTAATTAATTGATCTTTTCAACTCACCTACCTACTTCTTGTCTAGGGAACTGTTTTCTTCACCAGCAATTCACTGGCCACCTGCATTTCCCATAAAACATCAGGTTTATTATAAGTAAGAAGCATAACCTACCTTAATACTTATTGTTTCCCTTCTGTAAAAAGACATAACCTAATGCCTAGTCACAGAACACAATATATTTTTAAGTATGTTTGTTTTTTAATCTTAAGTTTGGGGGTTTCTTAAATTCAAAGATAAAATTATATGTATTATGTGCAACATTTTTTGAATCGTAAAAACATTGTGGAATAGTTAAATTTAGCTAAGAGATCAGCTCTTTTTAGATTCTCCATTTGAGTGAAACTGTGCAGTATTTGTTTTTGTGTGCCGGGCTCATTTTACTCAACAGACGTAATATGCTCCACATTCAACTGTGTTGTTGCAAGTGACGCGGTTTCCTTCCTTTTACGGCTAAGCAGTGTTCCCTGCGGTGTCTATGCCATGTTTTCTTTATCCATTCGCCCACTGACAACACGGTTGTTATTTCCATACCCCAGCTCTCCCGGCAGTGCTGCGGTAACTTGCTCTATACCCAGCACAGAGTGCTGTGTTTTTTGCCAGCACTCACTAAAATGTGCCTGAATGATAAGCAATCCAACCTTGATTCTTTTTTTTTCTAATTATTCACTGAAATTGCCAAATGCACTTGTATATTTCTTTCCTTTTTCACTAAAAATAATAAGAGAAACATCTTAACCTTGTTCACTAACTTAGGGGAAAAGATTCACTCCATCATTATGTCATGTTTGCTATAGTTTTGAGTTTTTTTGTATTTTTGTGGGGTTTTTAATAGATATTTTTTATTAAGTTGAAGAACTTTCTTTCTACTACTGTTTTTCTGAGAGTGCCGGTTCTGAATGTGTGTTGGAGTTGTCCAATTATTCTTCAAGTGGTGCTTCTTTTTAACCTGTAAATATTATGGATCTTATTGCTTGCTTTAAAATGCTGACCCAGCCTCCGCGCCTGGAATAAAACCTCTTGATCACAGACCGTTTTCCTGTATATGATGCTTAATTATGCCTCCTATTATTTTTTGGCAGTTTTGCCTCTCTGGAAGCAAAGCGCTCTGCTTCTGAGAGTTCCATTGTTTGAGATTCTTCATACATGTATAAGTGAGAACATACCGTATTTGTTTTCTCTGTGTTTAACTTATTCCACATTGCATGATGTTCTTCTATTCCATCTATCTTGTTAGAAGGAACAGGATTTTCTTGTTTTTTAAAACTCAATAGCATTCATTCCATTGTGTGTACCACCATGGTCTTTATCCGTTTATCCCTCGAGGGATGCGCAGGCTGACTCCACAGCCGGGCTGTTGGGGAGGGTGTCACAGTGAGCCCAGGACGCAGGGAGCTATTTGCCATACTGATTCCAAATTTTATGGGTAGATACCCAGGGTTGCTGGGTCACATGGTAACTCTTCGTTCGTTGAGAAACCTCCATACTGTTTCCCACAATGGCAGGAGCAGTTCACGTTTCCATTGTCAGCATACAGACGTTTCCTCTCCCCACATTTTCGCCACCGTGTTATCGTCTTTCCTTTAGAGAACTGTTATAGGAATGGGACGATATGTTGAAATCATTTTAATTTTCAGCTCCTTAATGATTAGTGGTGGTGAGCATTTTATCATGTGTCGGCTAGACATATGTCTGCCTTCTAGTGAGAAACACACATTCGGGTCCCTTGCCCGATTCTTGAAATTAGGTATTTTCTTTCAATAGAGGTGAGTTTCTTACATATTTCAGATTTTAACCCTTCTCAGATGCCAGGCTTGCAAATATTTTCTCCTACTCAGTAGTAGACTGTCTTTTCACCCTGTTAACTATTTTCTTTGATGTGCAGGAACTTTTTTCTTTGATGTATTCATTTAGCTATTTTTGCTTTTGTTAATGGTGCTTTTTGGTTCTCATCTAAAAAAAAAATAGTTTCCAAACCAAGTCTTGTAGTTTTTTTTTTCTGTTTTCTTCTAGTAGTTTTATAGTTTAAAGTATTTTTGTAAGTCTTTAACCAAATTTGAATTTAATTTTATTAATATATATGGTGTGAATAGGTGTATAATTTCATTCTGCTGCGTATGGGTATCTTATCCAACAACATTTAATGAAGCGGCTTTCATTTTTCTCTTGTATATTTTCTTTTAAATGTTGGGTTGAATTCATAAGTGAAATGATCTGGTGGTTTATATTTCTTTTTGGAAAAATGCTATAACTTGCAGCTCGTTCAACTATAATTACTGTTTGTTGTTGTTATTTAATATTAGTAGTAGTGGTCATAGAATTCTGTGTAGTGGTAAAAGTCAGGGAAGAGAAAAATCCTGCAATCTTATGATGAAATCTTATTCATTTGGCAGGCCTCTGCCTCTGGCTTGGAATTTCTACAAAGATACAGCTTTTTACTCTTCCCTTAGGTGAGAGAGAAAAGTTAAGGGGGCTCAAGTAGGACGTAGGCTATTCCCTAGTCAGGAATAATCTCTCCCAATGTCCTTTCCTTTAGGCCCATCATATGGAGATTTCTCGGGACCTATGAGATTACTCTAATCTTCCCTCTGCCCGACAGGATCTTACTTGGATTTTTCACAATCAGAATTTGTGCTGATTCCTGGAAGCAAAAACCCTTCTAAGACTGTAATAAAGTGAGTTTCTCTCTCGTCTGATCCCAGTTCTGCCTCCACCGCCTTCAGCACACTGATGTTCCCTTCCTGTGGGTCCAGAGCCCCAGGGCCTCTCCTCCACAAAGCCCTCTTGGCCATCAGCTGAGTTTGCCTGTCTCTCTAGAGTTGGGGTGATTTGCATACCCTGTGACTTCAATTCTTTGATGAGTATAAAAGAATTCATTGATGTTCACTTTGTCCAACTTCATTTTGTTGTAAGGATTAGAGTAACAACTTCCAAACTCTATACACATTAATTCTGAAACCAAACTCCCCCCTCAATTATGTTTAAAAAAATTTTGGTAACAATTCAGAAACATCTAGTCCACAAATTATTTATTAACTAAAAATCTTAAGGACCCTCCCCAGTGGCTAACTGGACCCCTGTTGTCCAAGGGGATCCCTGAAACTGAGCTGCTGGCCATGAGAGAGAAGATCAGACCCGCCCTGTCCCGGCCCTCCCCCCTGAAGAGTCCGTCTGTGATTCATTGACAGGTTCTAAGCTTCAAGGACACACCTGCAGGACCTCTTTGTACACGACACACCACATATGTCTGGGCACATGTCCCACAGTCGTCTCTGATTAACTGACCCTTACCTTTCCTCAGCATTCCTTTCCACTGACTCCTGGTATATTAGACAAAGCCTAACTCCTCCCATTTGTCAGCTACAGAATCTTCAGCTGCCCTATGACCTGTAAGTCCTCACTCGGAGATGACCCACCTTTTCAGGGTAAACCAATGTATGCTTTCTCTGCATTGGTTTATGACTTCGCCTAGAATTCCCGTCTCCCCAAAATATATAAAACCAAACTGTAACCCCACCACTGAGAGTTCCCTAGCTCCAGCGGTCTTAGGCCTAGCTCTGGGTTACAGTCTTCACACTTGCTCAGCAGGAATCTCTTTAAATTATTTCATAGAGTATGGCTTCTTTTCTATCAACATATTATACTGAATATATCATATACAGGGTGGCCATAAAGTTATGCCCACCCTGTATAACATTTGATACAATTGTTTAATAAAATTATAAATTTAATGTTTTGAAAAATGAACCAGTATGGTATTTTTTATAAAAACCCTATTTGCAATTCTACTGTTTAGTGCCTTCTTTTTGTTGTCAAGTAAAGAATTGGCATCATGCTTCATCGATACATATCTAGACCTGCTTATGCACATATTTATAACAATATGATATGTTTAATACTGCTATTTTTTTTTTTTGTAGAGACAGAGTCTCACTTTATCACTCTCAGTAGAGTGCTGTGGCATCACAGCTCACAGCAACCTCCAACTCCTGGGCTTAGGTGGTTCTCTTGCCTCAGCCTCCCAAACAGCTTGGACTACAGGCGCCACAACGCCCGGCTATTTTTCTGTTTTGCCGCTCTGCCGAGGCCGGGTTTGAACCTGCCACCTTCAGTATATGGAGCCGGCGCCCTACTGGATGAGCCACAGGTGCCACCTCAATGTTTTTTGCACCAACTGATAAACTTAATGAACACTTTCCTAATAGTAAATACTTCTTGAACTGTTGTTAGCACAGAGCAAACAAAGGGGAAGTTTGGCTCTAATTGAGTAAGCATACTTTCTTACTAAGAATACGTTGTTCCCATGAATCTGAGAAGTATTGGACATGGTACTCCATTGCCTTTTCTCATACACAAGCACTTTATTATTGAAAATTCTCCCTGTTTTTCACGTAGTTCAAAGAACAAAGTTCATGGTCCTCAGAAAAACAATCTTTTGTTTTAAGGATATAGGGGAATAGATGTAGCCAAAGGTTTCCCTGAATGTGTTAGTCCCTAGCCTTGTAGTTTAGAGTCCTTAGTCTTCTCATCTGAAAGCTTGACACTGGGCCCATAAGTCTTTTCAGACAGTATTGCTTTTTTTGTGGTACATGAAGCTCTACAAAGCCCATAGAGCCCAGTGTCCATGGAAGGATGTAATCACATCTCTAATACGTTCGCTGTACACAATGTATTTGTTTTTACATTTGTTATACAATGTATCTTGTTTCATTCATTATGATGCACACTTTATAGTGTTTAGGCATTTTAAAGAATTTGTATTTTATTTCTATAATGCTTGCTACTGGACTCTGTTGTATAGAAATGCCACTCACTAAATTGAATTGATTTATATCTGGCAATTTTGCTAAGTCCTTCATTAATTCAAGCAATTTGAGATTTCTTCAGAGATTTCTAAGTGACAAATACTTTATGTGAAAAAAGTGACAGTAATTTATTCTCTTCTTTCACTCCATCTATTTTTGAGTTATCACTATTTTTGTATGACTAGGGCATAAGTGCTATATTGAAAAGAAATTAAACATTTTTGTCATGTTGTTGAATTTATAGGATTTTTATGTGATTCTTGCATCTGTTGGATATAATATTTGCTGTGGCTCTTTTGAAAATATGCTTTATCTGATTGAGACAGTTCCTTTTCATGTATACTAACTTTTGAAAAACCTGGCTTGTTTGGTTTGTTTTTATTGTTTTTTGTTTGCTTTTCTTTTGTAAACAGTAGTTGCATTTCATAAAATGATTATCTTTTGCATATAATAAGATGATTTTTTCAATTTATAATTTTTTTTTGAAACAGAGTCGCAGCTTGTTACCCTTTATAGAGTGGTGTCACAGCTCACAGCAACCTGAAACTCTTGGGCTTAAGTGATTCTCATGCCTCAGCCTCCTGAACAGCTGGGACTACAGGCACCTGCCACAACGCCCGGCTATTTTTTCTTTTCTTTTTTTTTTCAGTTGTCATTGCTGTTTAGCAGGCCCAGGTTTGAACACGCCAGCCAGGTGTACGTGGCCAGCACCCTAACCACTGAGCTATGTGCGCCAAGCATAATTTAAATTTCTTAAGGAGGTGAATTTTGTTACTAGATTTTTCTCATGTTGAAAATACCCTTCTTTTTCATAATAAACCTAATGAGGTAATGATTATTATCTTTTTCAGCCATCGAAAGGTTCCACCTGCTAGTTTTTACTGAATCCACTTGCAACTATGTTTTTATTTTCTTTCTTACACATTTTCTGGTTTTCCTGTGAATTGTATTAGCCACATAAAATAAGTATACTGACTTACAAATACTTCTCTATTTAGTTCTCTGCAAATTTTGCTGAAAAACTGAAATAATCTGCTTCTTAAATAATTGAGAGAACTTAATGTTAGTCTATTTTCTCACCTGTTGTAGGGAGATGTTTAATATTTCTGTTCTTTTCAAGTGTAAAATTCGGTCTTTTAGTGTATTTATAAGGTTGTACACATTTCATCACTATTTAATTCTAGAACTGTTTTGTTACTCTAGAAAGGAACCTGCACCGATTAACCTCCATTCCCCATCCCCCTTCCCTTGATTGCTCTCCGAATCCTTTATTAGTTGGATTGTTTGTTTTCAGTGGGTCCTAGAAATAGTATCGAGGACTTTTTCAATTTTAGGTAAACTTTGAAATTCCAGGGTTTTCTGAGACACCTGATTTCTGAAGCCTTTTCTGCCCATGCCCACTGCACACTCCCCACTTCTGCCGACTCACGTCCGCATTTTCTTGCTCCTTCCTGTGTGGGGATTTGTTTCTGTCATTGGTGGAACACTGCATTTGAAGAAATTGTCTGCAGAAGTAAAGTAAGGTCTAGGATGATGCCAGCTCCCTCCCGAGAGGACTTGCCCTTGCTGCAGTCGTCACCTCCGGGGCCCGTGTGAACAATTTGGTGTTGGCCACACTAGGAGGCCGGGCAGCATCTCCTGCTTGGGGGTCGGGGGCTCAGTCTGAGCACGTGCCCAGTCAGGATCGCAATACTGGCAAACCCTACGTGCCAATTACTGTGCCTAAAATGCCAAAATTCGGTCAAAATTCTCCCCAGTGGGAAAACAGATTGGAGGAATAAACGCTAGTGTCCCACAGTACTGGAGGGTGACTCTAGTTAAATGTAACTTTATTTGTGGATAGCTGGAAGGAAAACATTTGGATGGTTCTCAACACAAGGAAATGATAAATGTTTGAGGTGATAGTTACGCTGATCACCGTGATTTGACCACTGTACATCGTATCTATTCCAGAATCATTATGTAGCCCGTAAATGTGTACAATTATTCTGTCAAATAAATAAATGACATTTTTACAGAGTGGACTGAGCAAACAGCTTACCAGCTGCACGTGACCCTTCAGCAGGCCTAGCCCATGTTAACACTCTCCCTCTGCCTGTTTTATAGCTGGTCAGTGCTTTCCCGCATCCTGTCTGCTGTGCAGAGGGGTGGTGTGGAGGGGGAAGCTCCCTGCAACCTGTCTGCTGTGCAGGGGTGTGATGTAGAGAGGGAAGCTCCCTGCATCCTGTCTGCTGTGCAGGGGGGTGGTGTGGAGGGGGAAGCTCCCTGCATCCTGTCTGCTGTGCAGGGGTGTGGTGTGGAGGGGGGAGCTCCCTGCATCCTGTCTGCTGTGTAGGAGTGTGGTGTGGAGGGGCAAGCTCCCTGCATCCTGTCTGCTGTGCAGGGGTGTGGTGTGGAGGGGGGAGCACCCTGCATCCTGTCTGCTGTGCAGGGGTGTGGTGTGGAGGGGGAAGCTCCCTGCATCCTGTTTGCTGTGTAGGAGTGTGGTGTGGAGTGGGAAGCTCCCTGCATCCTGTCTGCTGTGCAGGGGTGTGGTGTGGAGGTGGGAGCACCCTGCATCCTGTCTGTTGTGCAGGGGTGTCGTG
>CAUYRH010030829.1:0-27699 GCA_963574655.1 Perodicticus potto
TTATTTCTTTTCTTCTGCTGGGTTTGGGGTTGGAATGTTCTTCCTTCTCCAGTTGCTTAAGATGTCCCATTAAGTTGTTAACTTCCTCTCTTTCCATTTTTTTGAGGAAAGCTTGCAGTGCTATAAATTTCCCTCTTAGGACTGCCTTTGCAGTATCCCAGAGGTTCTGATAATTCATATCTTCATTGTCATTTTGTTGTAAAAATTTGGTAATTTCCTTCTTAATCTCATCTATGACCCAGCTATCCTTCAGCATTAGGCTATTTAGCTTCCATGTTTTTGTATGAGTATGCAGCTTCCTGTTGTTATTGAGTTCAACTTTTATTCCATGATGGTCAGAGAGGATGCAAAGAATAATTTCCATTTTTTAAAATTTGCTGAGTTTAGACTTGTGACCTAGGATCTGATTGATTTTGGAGTATGTTCCATGGGCTGATGAGAAGAATGTGTATTCAGTTTTGTTGGGATGAAATGTTCTGTAGATGTCTGTTAAATCCAGATGTTGAATGGTTAAGTTTAAATATAAAATTTCTTTGCTTAGCTTCTTTTTGGAGGATTTATCCAACACAGCTAAAGGGGTGTTAAAATCTCCGACTACTGTGGAGCTGGAGGAAATCAAGTTGCTCATGTCTGTTTGAGTTTCTCTTATAAACTGAGGCGCCATCTGGTTGGGTGCATAAATATTAATAATTGACATCTCATCATATTGAGTGTTTCCTTTAACAAATATGAAGTGTCCATTTTTATCCTTCCTTATTTTGGTTGGTTTAAAGCCTATCATATCTGCAAATAGGATTGCAACACCTGCTTTTTTCTGCTTTATGTTTGCCTGAATTATAGATGACCATCCCTTCACCTTGAGTCTATATTTATCTTTTAAGGTAAGATGAGATTCTTGTATGCAGCAGATATCTGGCCTGAGTTTTTGTATCCAGTCTGTGCCTCTTTAGAGGACAATTTAAGCCATTCACATTAATTGAGAATATTAATAAGCCTTTTGAAAGTCTGGTGGACATTTTTAATCCTTTTGTGACTGTGGAAGTTGGAATTTGATCAAAAGATTCTGAGTGAGTTTACTTTTGTGGTGAAGGATCATGTTGGTCATTATGGAAGATAGTCCTGAAAATATCCTGGAGAGCTGGTTTAGTTATGGCAAATTTCTTCAACATGTGGATCTCGTTAAAGTATTTAATTTCTCCATCATAAATGAAACTCAGTTCAGCTGTATACAGGATCCTGGGTTGAAAGTTATTTTGTTTTAGGAGATTAAAAGTCGATGTCCATCCTCTTCTAGCTTGGAAGGCTTCAGCAGAGAGTTCTGCAGTTATACTAATATTCTTACCCTTGTAGGTTATGGTTTTCTTACGGCTGGCTGCTTTCAGAATTTTCTCCTTCATATTAACTTTCGTAAAATTGATTATGATGTGCTTGGGGGATGTCTTATTTGAGTTGGGTTGTGCTGGAGTTCTGAAACTGTCTGCTATCTGAATTTCAGAATCTCTTGGCATGTCTGGGAAGTTCTCTTTCATAATCTCATGAAGAAGAGGCTCTGTACCTTGTGAAGCTACTTTGTCACTTTCGGAGAGCCCTATGAGGTGAATATTGGTTTTCTTTGAATTATTGCAGAGCTGAGAGAGTGATCTGTTTTTGCCCTCCATTTCTCTTCCTCTTTGGAAGTTTGGGAGCATTCGAAAGCTTTGTCTTCAATGTCAGAAATCCTTTCTTCTGCTTGCTCCATTCCGTTACTGAGGGATTCTACTTTGTTTCTCAGATCTTTAAGGGCTGCAACTTCTTGTCTCAATGTGTCAAAATCTTTGGTCATTTTGTCTTTGATTTCGTTCATTTTTTGAGACATCTTTTGGGTCATCTTTTGGATCACTGCTTGAAATTCTAATTCCATCTTTTCCTCCATTCCACTGATCTTATTTGCTATCCAGACTCTGACTTCGATTTCTGACATCTCATCCATTTGCTTATGCAAGGGATCTTGTGCTGTATCTGCCTTGTCATTCCTTGGGGGAGTTGAACTACTCTGATTATTCATTTTGCCAGAGTTTTTCCATTGATTCCACCTCATGATTATTTTTCACTGTTGCCTATGACTGTCCTCAGCATTTAGGAGGTGTTTCTCCCAGATCAGACCCCGGCAAGATCACTCTGTTGTTGCTGGCTCTTTGTAGGGAGTGACCCTGTGTGGTTCCTCGGGGACTGCCCCAGCCAGGGAGTTCTGGCTGTGGGAGCAGCTCCAGAGTGTGGCATGCCTGGATCAAGCAGCAGGGTGGGGATGGTGCATGTTGTTCTGGGAGTATCCAGAACCTGGTGGCCTTTGCAAAGGGAGCCTGCGCCTCCAGCAGTCTCTGGCTGGGAGGAGGGCTCTGGTGGGAGGGCACAGGTCATGTGGCCTCCTGAGTTCCTGGCCAGATGGGCGGGGTGGTGTGGAGGCAGAGAGGGTAGGGGAGGACACGGGTTGTATGGCTCCCAGAGTTCCTGGCCCAGGCAGGCAGGCAGAGGCCTGGTGGGTTCCTGGTGGGGTCCCTGGCTGCAGCAGGTGGGGGGCCGAGGTCCAGCGGGGCACAGATCAGAGCTGTGCAGGAGTCTGGGTGGTGTTCCTGGCCACAGCTGGCAGTGGGCCAAGTCCCTGCTGGGCACCAATTGGAGCCACATGGGGGTCCCGGCGGAGTCCCTGGTGGTGGTGGGTGGTGGTCTTGGTGGGGCATGGAGTGGAGCCCCACAGTTCTGGGTGGAGTCCCTGGCCTGGGGGCTGGCAGGGGCTTGGTGGGGCCCCAGAGTCTCTTACCTGGTGGGCTGCTTGGTTCAGCAGACAGGGAGGGTGGGCGCTGTTCAAGTCCCTCCTTCCTCCTCCTCAGCAGAGGTCAGGCTTCTGGTGCTCAGGTAAGGGGGGAAGGGTGTACTGGAAGTTCAGAATGCCAGAAAACTTTACTTCAGTTTTTCTGCCTGAAGCTTGGTTTCTTGGAGTCACAGCTTGCCTCAGCAGAGGTGACCTGCAGTTATCACTTCTCTCTCAGCTGGGCTCCCTGTCTTCAGCTCAACTGGGCATTTTCTGGAGGTTATCTTTCCTTTTGGACAGGAGCCTCTATCGGAAGTTGCTTCCAATCAGCCATCTTGCCCCTCCCCCTCTAAAATAGGTTCTTTTTTTTTTTTTTTTTTTTTTTTTTTGAGACAGAGCCTCAAGCTGTCACCCTGGACAGAGTGCCATGGCATCACAGCTCACAGCAACCTCCAATTCTTGGGCTCAAGCGAGTCTCTTGCCTCCACCTCCCAAGTAGCTGGGACTACAGGCGCCCGCCACAATGCCCGGCCATTTTTTGGTTGTAGCTGTCATTGTTGTTTGGCGGGCCCAGGCTGGATTCGAACCTGCCAGCTCAGGTGTACGTGGCTGGCGCCTTAGCCCGCTGAGCCACAGACGCCAAGCCCTAAAATAGGTTCTTAAATGATAAAGATTTCTAATGACAATAAAGGCTTCCATCAGTAAATTAAATGTGATAAATCAATCTTTCCCAACTACATTTCTGCTAATAACTCAACACAGCCTCTGGAATCTAATGCAAAAACCACTCAGTCATGAAAATGAAAGATGAAGTACAGCTGAGCAATACATATGAAAAAATTCTGTAATGTACACAGCTATGATTTAAAAAAAAATTGTGTAAACCACTGCAGTTTCAAAACAGGAGATCTATAATACAAAGCAATGTAAATAAATATTGGTCTAGTATAAGACCTATTATTTACAGTTTTACAAATGAAATTGTATTCAGTATAAATGCTGTGGGTTTTTTTTTTTTTTTTTTTTTTTTGCAGTTTTTGGCTGGAGCTGGGTTTGAACTCACCACCTCCAGTATATGGGGCCGGTGCCATACTCCTTTGAGCCACAGGCACTGCCCTAAATGCTGTGTTTTAAAGAACACAGCACTGTATTAGTCAAATGAGTTTTGTTGATGGCAATACAGTTTCTGTTAGAATCAGTGGATAATGTATAAAAAGTTCAAGTTAATTGTAATTATAATTTAGTGCAGACAAACCCAGTTTAATCTGAAATGATGTCTGTTAAAGTGCTGAAAAACAAGAAATATCTAGAAAACACTGTACATTATTAAAACTTTATCAAGTCAGAATGTTAAAATTCTTGCACATTTTTTAATCCTTTTACCATGGGCCTGTGGGCAAGATAATCTTTTTCAGCAAATGAGTAAATCAGTAAATGCCACCAGCTGGTTCCATGATTTTAGGTTCAGTGGAATTAGCTTTACAAAACAATTATTTATCCATCAACCATAACTTCAGGGCTTATAATCTGGTGAGTAATTCAATATTCAAGATAAGCCTTTTCTCTTCTGTAAATAACATACTCAGCTAATGCTAGGCCATTTACACTGGGCCAACCAGCGACCAATCTGGAGGAGAAATGTGGCATTTTCATTGTACTGAACTGCTGGAAAGACCTTCCCAAGGTACTCAGTAAAAGAGCAGCTGTCCTTGGCAAAAGTAACAAGATCTGTCTTTGTGAACTGGACACCCAGTTCCTCCTTCAATTCCATATACATATTGATTGTTTTTGGAAGAGTTTTCAGCAAAATAAATCCTGGCTGCAAGTATGCTACCTAAGTATGCATACCTTTCATCAGAACCTTTGTGGATAACTTCACTCACAAAGGAAGACCCATGAAATAGCATTCTTTCATTTGCATGGTTGTGGTTTTGTTCAGAAACTTCTTTTCTCCGGTGAGTCTATCTTTCCCATAGTTTCTTGCTACAAATCTTCTGAGTCTTGAGAATATTGCATCTGTTGAGTATTCCACCTGCATGACCTCCATCTCTGTGCTCTCAAACTGTACTTTGCATCTCTTCCTCCACAGACTGAAATTCTTTATCATCAGGAGACAGAGCTGCGAGAATTGTTCCACTACTACAAGTGTTCAAAGTTAAACACTGGTTAAGACCTTGCTGTCCAGAGATAAGTTTCTCAGCTTCTTTAATTTGTTTGTGTCTATGCCTATAGGCATTGATTCCAATCTCCTTCAGCTTCTTGTGCACCATCTCAACTAATACATCCAAAGTGATCTATTCTCTCTTTAGGTGCTCAAGTCCAAGATTCCTTATAAATTAAGACAAGCTGAACTGGAACTTCCTTTTTCTCCAAACTGGAAGCACACTCTGTTCCACTTAAACTAACTACTGAAGACAGTTCTGATAGACTCCCAGATAAGTTGTCAAGTCTGCAGGCCACAGGAAGACTTGGGGGGCTGGATGGACCTGAAGAGAGAGCTTCTGCTTGTGTTCCTGGGATTCTCACACCATAGAGCATCTGAGGTTTATAATGTGAGCAGAAGGGGGCATGGCCACTATCAAGACAGTATTGACATCATTGGCTGATGCTAAATCTAAAGGTATTCAACTCTCCTGATTTTTAAGAGTAGGAACAGCTCCACTTACCAACAATAAAGCACAAAGCTGCAGTTGTCCCTTTTGGGCTGCTTCATGGAAAGGTGTGAAAGCCCATTTGTCTGTGGCATTGATGCATGCATTATACTTTATTAGTAAAGCTGCTACGTCTGCATGCCCATCAGATACTGCACCATGTAAAGGAATAAGTCCACCTTTGTTTTGGGAACTCACATGGGCTCCATGTTGTAACAAGTACCCTGCAACTTCTAAATTATTACAACCAGCTGCTAAATGTAAAGGTGTTGAATACCGGCTTTGGGTATCATGGCAATTTACGTCATCAGGTGAAGACAACTTCTTACTCTGGCTAAACAACCCTTCTTGGCAGCATCCAGCAAAGCTGCATCTTCCCTCAGTAGATCTTGGATATATGTACCTCCGTCTTTAACAAGATCCAAAGAAGTAGTTCCATCCCTATTTTGTAGGGTCTGCACCATGATCAAGTAGAAGTTTGCAAATTTCATATTTTCCTTTTGCTGCAGCTTCATGTAAAGGTGTAAATCCCCACAAATAGGCTAGACTAACTACTGCTGCAAGCTTTACAAGAAGGTCTGAAACTTCATAATGTCCACAGGAACATGCATTGTGCAGAGACGTACAAGACCTCCTTTATCTTCAGCATGCCCATCATCTCCACATTGCAGCTGATATTCTACCACAGACTCTCTACTACGTTCAGCTGCAAAATGGAGTGGTGTAGGCTGACACCCTTCACTGTCTCTGCAGTTGACACTCTGAATAGTACTTTTTTTTTTTTTTTTTTTTTTTTTTACAGTTTCTACATCTCCAGCCTTTGCAGCTTCCAGCATAGTCTGTCTGCTTCTGAATTATCAAATGGGATACCCTCTTGAAGCAGTTGCTGCATGTTTTCATTTCCTACCTGTAAGGCAGGAAAGCCCTGAAGGGATATGATGTTAGGATCACCTCCATGGCTGAGGAGTAGGTGGCAGGTTTGCAGATGATCACAATGTGCAGCTTCCTGCAGGTAAGTCTGACCAAGATTATCCAGAGCATCAACCTTTGCTTGATGTTTCACCAATACTTTGACATGTGCAGAGGAGTCAAGAATCCTTTCATCTTGGGGGTGGCCCTGGTGGCTCAAGGAGTAGCCGTGGCCCCATATAGCAGGGGTGGGGGGTTTGAACTTAGCTCTGCCCTCCCCCAAAAGAATCCTTTCATCTTTTCATTGATGTTTGCTCCTTTTCTTAGCAACAGCCCTCACATACTTTCTTTTGGGATATGGACAGGCAGTAGCACAGTGTTTCATGCGTTTGAGGATGTTTGGAATTCACCCTTTCCAGAGAGAGATATTTTCTGCTTCGTGTAACATCAGCTGCCCATGCAGCTTGCAGCAATGAACGGCCTTTACCTTTGCGTGCTAATCCTTTTAACTGTGGTGTGGGAGCCAAGTACATAGCATTTTTACTGTGACGATTCAGCAGTGTTGGATCTGCACCCTTTCTTAAAAGAACACACTTCAATCCAGTTCTTAGAAGCTGCCTCATGAAGAGGAGTGTAATGGCCACAAGTCCATCGCTTTTATACAGGCACGGTGCTTGACCAGAAGTTCAATTACGTCCTAGTGACCTTAAGGACAGGTATTGTGTAATGGCACCAGATCACCATTTCTTTAGCATGGGCATCAGATCCACGTTGCAATAACAGCTTTACCTTACAGTCTTTACTCTGTTGTATCCTGCTGCCAAATGCGATGGAGTTGACTTTCTGCCATCGATTGCCTTTATGGCAGTTGACGTTTAATGGTGTAAGCAGAGGCATCATTTTTCCTCATTGCCACTCCTGGTACTTTTCTAGAGTTAATTTTCTTATATTCATCGGTTAGCACTGCTTTGGCAGACAAGTCTGCTGAATCCAATGGTGTCCTTCCATCTGTATTTCAGATAGTTGCCTCTGCTCTTTGCTGTAAGAGCACTGCGCAAACGCCAATCTTTCCTTTGATTGCAGCTTGTTGAAGAGGAGTATAATTCAAATTATCTTGAGCATTTGAGTGTGCTGCGTGTCGCAAAAGGAGGTTAACTACTTTGGCACGACCAAAAGAACCATGCATTATGAAGGGAAATATCGTATGCTTGGACATTTGCACCTTTCTGACGCACATGTTCAACTACATCTTTCCGACCCAAATCTGTGGCGAACTGGAGCTGGATGCATTTCCAGTCCGCGGTGCCGCGGCTGTTCGCCCGGCGTCATCAGCCTCTTGACTAGCTCCACGTCCCGGCACGCCTAGACCAGCTCCGGCTCAAGCCGGCTTCACGGCCTCGGTCACTGTGCTCTCGCGCACCAGCTGCCCGACGTGATTCTGGCCGCCGCCACCAGCAACCGCAGCAGGAGCCCCGGGCCGCGAGCAGGAGGGCGAGGTCTGCCCGAGGTGTGCTCAGGGCGGGGGCCGCGAGCAGGAGGGCGAGGTCCACCCGAGGAGATGCTGTTCCCTGGCGGCGGAGGGCGGGCGAGTGCGCCGTCTGAGCCCTGGCTGGCAAGACCCCTTCTGCCTGGGAAGGCCCCTTCTGCCTGCTCCTTAATTCTGAAAGTATTTTTTAACCAATTATAGCCAAAATAGTATCATTTGTGCATGTAACTAAAGTGAAAATTAATAGTGAGGTATTTTCCTTTTTTTTTGGACTGAGTTCCAGAAATCTAGTTTGTACTTGCCACTTACAACACATCTCAATTCATGGGCTGGATTTTATCAGATGGACCTGTTCTGTATTTAGATTTGAAAAGATCCACACTTGTAAAATAAGGTTCACTTATCCAAGTTGTTTCAAACATACTTAAGAGCTTTCCACTTAAAGATTCATGTCAGGTCTGGGTGTAACGGCTCTTCTGGGAGAATGAGGCAGGAGGATTGCTTGAGATCAGCAGTTTGAGACCAGCATGAGCAAGAGCAAGACTCTGTCTCTACTAAAAATAGAAAAGTTAGCCGGTCAGATGAATATTGACAAGTTCCTTTTGGATCTAATAACAGAGGGGCCATTGTGACCTTGGTGAGGAAAACATCTGTGGAATGGTGAGGGCAGATAGAATTTTGGCATGAACTGAGGAATTGCTTGGAGGTGAGGGGATAGAGAAAGATGATGAAGATGGCTCACTCCCAAGGGGAAAGAATAGAAAGCAATGGTTGAGGAGAGGTCCCAGGAAAGTCAGGTGAGAGGTGTCTGTGTAGTTAGGAGAAATTTGACCTTTATTTTTTTTGAGACAGAGACTCACTTTGTCGCCTTTGGAGTGTCCTGGTATCATAGCTCACAGCAACCTTAAGAGATTCTCTTTCCTCAGCCTCCCAAGTAGCCAGAACTACAGGCATCTGCCACAACCCCTGGCTATATTTTAGGGACAAGGTCTCAGTCTTGCTCAGGCTGGTCTCAAGCTCGTGAGCTCCAGCAATCCACCCATCTCAGCCCCCGAGAGTGCTAGGATTACAGGTGTGAGCTACCATGCCCAACCAATTTGAATATATTTAAATACTGAAGATTCAGTAGGAAAAGAGATGTTCATTGGGTACACAGCTATGATTTAATAATAAAGACAATAAAAATAAAATAAAATAAATAAATAAACAGTTAAAAAAAAGAAAAAGAAAAAGAGAAGTTCAAGATATGGGGGCTAAATTGGAATACTGAAAGCACAAGATCACTAAGAAGGAAGAAGAGATAAGGTTTAGATCACCATTTGAGAATAAAGGAAAGTCATTGAATAAAATTAGAGGAAATTAGAAGTTCGGAAGTTTATCAGGAGTATTTGCAGATTTGGTAACTAGACCCATAACATTTCCATGCAGTAGTTAGCAATTTCTCTTTGTTGTATCAGGCAAGTTAAGGCAACTTGAATATATACAGGAAAAAATGAAAAGTGGAGAACATTTGAAACTGGCTTTGGGGAAAATAAAGGAGTTAATAGTAAGTCAACACACAAAAGAAAGTAAAAATTTCTAAGTATTATAAATTCTTCCCAGTTAATGCTGAATATTTTGTATTTATAATGGTACCAAAATAGCATGTTGTGTGCTTTTTCTTTTTAGTGGTTATCATAAGGCCAGCTATAGCTACAGTGTTGAGGATTAACAGGGATCTCCCAGTTCTCAAGGTTTATAAGGCAGATATGATGAGTGGGAAGGAATGTTGGCTTATTCCAAGGGAATTTTTGAGGTCACAGATTATGGAATCCAAGAGTGACAGGAAAGGGACGAGAGAGGAAGGTGAAGGTATGATGGTCTGGCATAACTTTTGTTCTTGAGGACTGTGTATCTATTGCATGGGTGTTTGAATAACAAAGGTAGAAATTAGAAACTTGTTGAGGATAAATAAGCTTTCCAAATTATTTACTTTGGGGGATGACCATTTGGACTGATGAAAATATCTGGTGTATGATATTGAGTCCCTAAGAGTGGAGCAGCTGATAATTTCACTATGGATGAACACACTGCAGGAGCTATAAAAACCAGATGATCAATGGGTTTAACAAATGAATAGTCAAATCACACAGAAGATTGGCAGGACTTAAGATTTTTTTTTTTTTTGAGACAGAGTCTCATTCTATTCACCCCAGGTAGAGTGCAATAGCATCATCATAGCTCACTACAGCCTCCTGAAGCCCAGTTGATCCTCCTGCCTCAGCCCTCCTGAGCAGCTGGGACTAAAAATGTACCCCATCATGCCCAGCTAATTTTTCGATTTTTAGTAAAGATGGAGTCTCACTCTTGCTCATGCTGGTTTTGAACTCTTGAGTTCAAGCAATCCACCTGCCTTGGCCTTCCCAGAGTGCTAGGATTGCAGGCATTATACCCAGGTGTGAGTCACAGTGCCCTGCCAGGGTTTTGTATTTAGAAAAAGACAGGTTGTGTGTGTCACAATAGAGGGTGTCAGGACTTGCAAATTTGAGAGTGACAAGGACTAAAAGGGAATAAAATGATACTTAAACAAAGAAGTGGCCTGCAGGATGGTGGAGGAGTATTTTGACCTTGAGCTTTATGTCCTTAATACAAATCTGCTTTAGGATGTTGCAAGAGGCGGGTCAGACCTATCCCCAGAGGGAAGAGGAAGGATGGAAGTCCAAAAGAGCTGAGATCATTGTCAGCTGAGAAGAAAGGAGTCATTTTCATTTTGATTCAGTTTCATGATCTATTTTTATAGCATAAGAGGAAAAGAAGGATGATGGCCAAAAGTTCACAGAGGAAGCAACGTGACTGTATAAACCAATCCAAACCAAATCCTGGCTTAAGCATCTCAATCCCTTTAAGAATGTCCAGCTACATATTCAAGAGACCAGTTACTAGAATCACATCTCATCGTGGCAATGAGGTTAGATATCATCAATGGGAAGAGAACCTGGAAAAGCCCCAACAGTTCTGCTGGCAGAAGAGACTTCAAGGACTCCAGGCCTACAGCAGCTCAGGAGAACTTTTAAGTACTTTGGATCTTGCTAAATCCTTGCAGAAGCTCGCACCTGGTTGCACAGGTGCATCCCTGCCAGGGGATCTTGCTGGTGGCCTGTGCTCCAGTCCCGTGCCCGCCTTTGCCCAGTCTTCAGATTTGGCACAGATCACTCCCAGAGTGGGTCTGGGTATCTCACAGATCCTCTGCAAACAATTTCTGGTCACAGAGGAGGATATTAGTAAACAGGAAAGGAAAGTGAAGACAGTAAGAGAGAGACTGGCAATAGCTTTGGTTGCGGATGGACTTGCTAGTGAGGCAGAGAAAATGCGAGACCAAGAAGGGTGTCTCGAAAAACACTATGAAAAAAAGAGGATAGTGCAGATGAAACACAGCCCTGTATTAACATCTCTTCACAGTGTCCGTAAATAATTTTCTTTGAGCTCTTGAAACTTTAAAATATGCTAATACTTTTGTTTATTAAACTCCTTTGCATGGCATAAAAGAATATAGATAGTAATTTCCTTTTGAGGTGAGAGATGGGGTTTCAGGTAAGCAAAGAAAGTGTTTTCCATGATACACTCCCATTTCATTTACTATTTATGTTACTTATTTGTATTTTATTTCACTTTATTTTCAAAAACTCTTATTGTATATATTTAAGGTGTATCACGTGTTTGTGCGCAGTTGACTCTTAGGCAACACCATGGATTAGGGGAACCAAGCCCTCATGCAGTCAAAAATCTACATATAATTTTTAACTTCCACAAAACTTATTATTAGTTACAAAATAGAATATTGTTGACTGTAGTCCTCAGGCTATACCTTAGATCTCTAGACTTATTTATCCTACGTAACTGTAAATTTGCATCCTCTGACCAGTGTGTTCCCATCCTCCCACACTAATGCCATTGTTTACTCTGTTTCTAGGTATTTAACTTTTAAAGATTCTACTTACAAATGAGGTCATGTAGTGTTTTTCTCCTTTGTATGGCTTATTTTATTTCCCTTAAAGTAAATAGGAAGTTATCAAAGTCATGGAATTATTCAGTGCTTTGTCTTCATAGTTACAGGGTTAAAAACCTTGTTTAGAGAAAATCTCAGGATGATATAGAAAAACCTCTCTCCAGATTGTGATGGTGCTGAGAGACAAAAGAATGACTCATATAAGTCCAGCTTGGTGAGTCAGATGAGTTTATTAGACGTTATTTATACAGGGTGTTCACAATCAAGTCAAGACACAAATCCATTGGCGCTCAACCTTGGGCTAGGGCAGGAATTCTTCTGAGAGTAAGATCCTCACTTCCTTTCTGTTTGTGCAGCCTTAAATTCTTTTCTGGCAAGTGACGTAGACTTCTATCTCTATGAGATCATCCAATGCTTACATCAGATGCAGGTTCAGCATGCACAATCCTTCCCGTTATGCTAGTGGGTACTATGCGACAAGTAAGGCAGCTTAAAATAGTTTATACTGGTCATAAGATTCATGACTATTTACACAAAAGGAGTTACTTAAGAATGCCCTTTGTACTTTGGATTTCTTTCTGTTTACTTGCTTTGGTCAATATTTCTAAATTCAAAAGAAATCTTCCTGAATTCTATTAACCATCAAGAGGAACTTGTATTGATACCTTCAATGTACTTAGAATGGATTTTTATTTTCGCATATTGTCTCCAGTTGATTGTGAAATTCTATTTTGTTAAAGGGTTTTTATATCTATGTTCCCTTATATAAGATTTCTGACTCCAGCTATTATTATTTTTTGTTCTTGATTACCTGTTAAGTTGGAATTGCATACAGTGAAGTACTGGCCTTTCCCCAGTTTTCTAGGTGTATATGTGTTTGACATTTGATTCATGAAAATTGACACACCAATTAAGAGATAGTGATATCAAGAGAGGCTTTCAAGAGTTTTTAATAAGCCTCTGCTTGTTGAGATTAAGAGTTTAAATCTATTTATATATGTGTATGATAAAGCTTGTCATATTATTCACTTCCTCTTTATCATTAGCGGCTTTTGTTTGACCAATTTATCAGGTTTTGAGATTGATGAGTTAAAATAAAGGAGTACAATATCTATATTATTTATAGCTTCCCTGAAAATGAATTATTTTAAAATTTCATCTTCTGTGTGGTCTGGGTATCTCAACCCCTTTGAGACCAAATTAGTTAGAATGCTTTGATGTCTTATATCTATCTATGTATCTGTCTGTCTGTCTGTCTGTCTGTCTCTATCTATCATCTATGACATAGAAATCAAGGGAGAGGGCATAGTCCTGTGACTAAGAAAGGGAACCTTGCACCGAAGTGCCAGTTTTACGCAGTGGCAATTTCTATACCAGTTTCACCAATTCTCGCATCCCTGAGGGATGAGACAGTATGGAACCATGAGATGCAACTGATATTGCCTTCTGTACTTAATGAGGGAGGAAGACTTTTCTCTTAGTCCCCAGGGAACCACTCAGAGGCCAAGTCAAGAAAGGTTCAGAGACCATGTCGACCAATATGGTTTATTTCTGCCCCAGTCAAGTGCATGGCCAGGGAAAAGGAACCCCAGGCAGACACAGTCAGTGCTGCTTCCTTGGGTTCAGATGTGACAGGTAATAGCTCAGGTGGCGTCGCTCAACCTCGTAGTCACCCTTGTTCTTCTTCCGCAGGCAGATGATCATCTGTGAGGGTGAGGAGAAGGCCTCAGAATGGATGGGCAGCTATCCAGGAGGGGAGACTGGGGCGGGAGGGAACATGGCAGAGCCAGAACCCTGATGCTCCTGAGTCTCTCTCCTCTTATCTCCCTCAGTCCTTCCTCTTCTCACCTCTTTCTTTTTCTCTCTCTCCACTTGTGCTCTAAATTTTGTTTTACTTTCCCCTCTCTGATATCCCTTTATTTCTCTCTCTCTTTCTCTCAATTTCTTTACCAAAAGCTATCATCTATTAATCATCTATCAACCATCTATTTATCCATTATCTATCAATATCTGTCAATCTACTTATCTACCAATAATTTATCAATCAGTATCTACCTATCACCTCCCTATCAATCATCTATCATCTATCAATTATCTGTCATCTATCTGTCAACCACCTATAATCTATCAATCATCTATTACCTACCTATCAATATCTATCATCTGATCTATTTATCAATAATCTATCAATTATCTATCATCTGCTTATCATTTACCAATCACTGGTTTATATATTTCTCATCTATCAATCATCTTCCAAGGTTGTCTATCATCTAGCTCCTATCTATCAATCATGTCTCCTATTTATCATGTTCTCCTGTCTATCATCTGTCACCTATCTACGTATTTGTTGGTTATCAATCATCTAGCTTTCAATTATCTATCGCTTATCTCTTATCTATCTATCTCTCCTATCATTTATCTATTAACTAACTCAATCTGCCTATCATCTATTATCTATCAATCATCTATCACTTATCTCTTTTATCATTTTCAGTTTCTTCCATCTCAGCCTCTTTCTCTTCCTCTCCCAAACTCCTCCAGCTTAATTGAAGTGTACCTGACACAGAATAAGCTGCACTCATTTATGATTGATTTAATAACTTTTGATTATAACATTTTGATCCATCACCAAGATAAGGAAAGTCCATTCAACATCCCCCAAAGTTTCCTCCTGATCCTTTATAATTCCTTTTTCCCCTTGACAATTGCAAATACATTTTTATTCCCAGGCAACCACTGATCCAATTTCTGTCCCTACTGTAGTTTGTATTTTCTAGATTTTTTAAATAAATGGAATCATATGTACTCTTATTTGTCTGGCTTCTTTCACTCAGCATAATTATTTTTCAATTCCTGCAAGTTGTTGCATGTATTCCTTGTTATTGCAGAATACTGTTTTATTGTTGGGTCATACCAATTGATGGTCATTGGGACTAGTCTCACTTTTGGCTATGAACAACGAAGTCATCAAGACCATTTATAGACTAGTCTTTGTATGGACATATGTTTTCATTTCTCTTGGATAAATTTCCAAGAGTAGGATGGCTGAGTCATATGGCAGGTATATGTAATTTTCAAAGAAATAGACAACCTATTTTCTACTAGCACTCTATTAGAGTTACAATTACCCCACAACTTCACCAACACTTGTCATCATCAGTCTTAAATTTTAGCCATATTTGTGTGTAGTGGTATTTCATTGCAGCTTCATGTACATTTCCCTAATGACTAATGTTAAATTTTTGAAATCTATTGTACCACAAGGGAACTGTATTTAATCACAATATGGTGCATGTTTCAAAATTACTAAGTTTTCAGATATTTGCATCACAAATAAATGATAAGTATGAGAGGTGATAGCAATGTCAAAGAGCTTGATTTTACAATTTCATAGTGTCATATATCTAAGAATCACATTGTACCCAATATATGTACACATATATTTATTATTTGTCAATTAAAAAGAAAATTTAAAAAGAAAATAAAAAAGCAAACCACACATAAACTAGAAGTAAATAATATGCAAAACATATATCTAAGGCTGGGCATGGTGGCTCATGCCTATAATCCCAGCACTCTGGGAGGCCAAGGCTAGAGGATCCCTTGAGCTCAGGAGTTCATGACCAGCCTGAGAAAGAGTGAGACCCCATCTCCACTAAAAATAGAAGAAATCATCCAGGTGTTGTGGTGGGCACCTATAGCCCTAGCTACTCAGGGGGCTGAAGCAAGAGGATTGCTTGAACCTAGGAGTTTGAGCTGGGCTGATGCCACGGTAGTTTAGCTTGGAGGAACAGAGTCAGACTATCTCAAAAAAACCAACCAATAAACAAAAAAAATCCCATACACCCAGCAAAGGACTTGTATTGATAATTAAATATATTAAAAGTTCTTATAACCCATTAGTATGAAGACAAACAACCCTTCCTTGCTCACCAGGTAACCAGCGAGGAGGCATATCATGAGTCCTGCCAGGGCGATGAGGATTATGGCCCAGAAGGGAAGACCTGGGGAGATAAAAGCAAGGGTGAGTCACCTCCTGCCACCTCTCAGGGCTCCTTCTTAGACCCTCTAATGACTGAAGATGGGAATAGCCCCAAGAAGCAAAGCTTAGTGGCTCAACACCTCATGGCTCTGAAGCCTCAAAGAACTGGATCACTAGAAGGCTGGGACTGTGCTATTACTTCACTGTGCCTCAAAAGTCCTTGACATGGCTGGCTAACTTTCACCATAATCCGAGACTCTGCATGCACGCTGGCCCTTGACAAGGCAAAGCATTGGGTTTCCCCCTCCCTCCTCTGGGCTGGGCTTCTTTGAGTCTTACCAGAATTCTCAGTCAAGGAATCTCTGTTGGGAGAATATCCTAGAAATGAAAAAAAATGGAAAGCACACATGAGTGTGTTTTACTCTTTTAAACAAGACTTTTCAAACATGCAGAAAAGCAGAGAGAACATTATAGTATCTATTACTTTGATTTAATGATTTATATTTCATCCAACTTATGAATTACTGACAGTTGATACCATGATTCTTCCAATGTTTTCATTGAAATTTTTAGAGTCAAGACATCAGGACATTTTACTCCTAATACTTTAATTTGTAACTTTATAAAAAAGAAAGAACACTTTGCTATATAAGCATGAGGCCATTATTGTACCCATGGTGTAATAAATTCACGCCTGGATGTGGAGGACCTAAACTGGGCTGGGCCTTATGGTGGTGGGTGATGTGGAGAATGGGAGATCACAGCCAGGAACCCATTGGATCTCTCTAGATTTATTCTCACTCAAAACTATTTTCCCTCTGCCTAGAAACACATTCAAACATTCAAACTCTACTCCATCATTTTATTGTTTTATCTTCATTTTCTGGGATTCACCTTCAGTGTCATTTCCTCCAGGGAGACTTCTCTGATGATCACCCAAAGCACAGATATAGTCACATCAAATAAT
Source organism: Perodicticus potto (assembly GCA_963574655.1). Taxonomy (NCBI): domain Eukaryota; kingdom Metazoa; phylum Chordata; class Mammalia; order Primates; family Lorisidae; genus Perodicticus; species Perodicticus potto. The sequence goes on from CAUYRH010030829.1 coordinate 16,772, forward strand.
TTATCACTGATGGCTGCCTATTCTGGTTCTTCCTAATTGCAGCATAAACTGCACGAGGACAGGGATGGGAAGCAACATTCAGGCATGGCAGGAAGGGTTTCAGGGTTTTCTATATCTATCAACTCTTTCTAGCAAAGTTTTTAAAGATGTGCAATATGGGGCTCGGCGCCTGTGGCTCAACAGGCTAAGGCGCCAGCCATGTACACCTGAGCTGGCGGGTTCAAATCCAGCCTGGGGCCGCCAAACAACAATGACGGCTGCAACCAAAAAAAAATGGCCAGGCGTTGTGGTGGGCGCCTGTAGTCCCAGCTACTTGGGAGGTGGAGGCAGGAGACTCGCTTGAGCCCAGGAATTGGAGGTTGCTGTGAGCTGTGATGCCACAACACTCTATCCAGGGTGACAGCTTGAGGTTCTGTCTCAAAAAAAAAAAAGAGACAAGAATTCTGACATCTGCTGCAACATGGATGTATCTTGAGGACATTATGATGTGTGAAATGAGCAAGTCACAAAAAGGACAAATACTGTGTGATTCCATTTATAGGCAGCGTCTAGATGCAAATTCCTTGAGACATAAAATAGAATGGTGGGTGCTAGACCTGAGGGAGACAAAGGGGGACTGAGTGCGGAGTTTCAATTTGAGAAAATGAAAAATTTTGGAGATGGAAGTTGGTGACGGTTGCACAACAATGTAAATATGGTTTTTTTTGAGACAGAGCCTTGAGCTATTGCCCTGGGTAGAGGGCCATGGCACCACAGCTCACAGCAGCCTCAAACTCCTGGGCTTAAGCGATTCTCTTGCCTCAGCCTCCCAAGTAGCTGGGACTACAGGCGCCCGCCACAATGCCCGGCTATTTTTTGGTTGTAGTTGTCATTGTTTGGCAGGCCCGGGAGGGATTCAAACCCTCCAGCTCTGGTGTATGTGGCTGGCGCCTTAGCCACTTGAGCTATAAGTGCCACCCGTAAATATGTTTAATACCACTATACTGTGCACTTAGCCATGGTTAAGATGGTAAGTTTAGTTTTCATTTCTAAGGTACGGTTCAAGTTGTATCTGAGCTGTTCACCCAAGGGGTGTGCTATATACTCTTACATTGTGCACATTAGGTGAGAATTTATTTGTACTATCATCTTAATATGAAATTAAAAAAAATAGTTCGGGGCTGAGAGAGGAAAAATGCCATTATAGATACTAAAACATAAAATTTTTCTTGACAAATCACTTTTACTTATAAAACATAATGACATCTGTGGACGGCGCCTGTGGCTCATCGAGTAGGGCGCCGGCCCCATATACCGAAGGTGGCGGATTGTAACTCCGCCTAGGCCGAACTGCAAAACAGAAAAATAGCCGGTCGTTGTGGAGGGGACCTGTAGTCCCAGCTACTCGGGAGGCTGAGGCAAGAGAATCGCCTAAGCCCAGGAGTTGGAGGTTGCTGTGAGCTGTGTGACCCCATGGCACTCTACCAAGGGCGATAAAGTGAGACTCTGTCTCTACGGGGGGTGGGGAGGGAGGACAACATAATGACATCTGGGCCAGCCGCGGTGACTCACACCTATGATCATTGCAATCTGGGAGGCTGAAGCAGGTGGATTGCCTGAGCTCACTGGTTGGAGAGTCTCAGCCTGAGCCAGAGCAAGACCTTGTCTCTAAAAATAGCCGGGGATTGTGGCCGGCGCCTATGGACCCAGCTACTTGAAAGGCTGAGGCAAGAGAACTGCTTATGCCCAAAAGTTTGAGTGATGCCAAGGCACTCTACTACAGGCGACAAAATGAGACTCTGCCTCAAAAAAGAAAGACAGGAAGGAAGGAAGGAAGGAAGGAAGGGAACTATAACGATATCTGAATAACAAAGTAAGTTTACAAATTGCAAAATAAAAAAGGTGGTCATTTTATGTTGTGTATAGTTTACCACAGTCTTTTAAACTAAGAAAAAAATTATTGAAATCCATCATTGCTGGTAGTACTCTTGCTAATTTTCCAGGTTACCTTGAGCGAGGTCCTGAACTTGCCAAGCCTTGCCCTTGCCAGGAGTGAAGGATGCAGGCTGGGCAAGCGATAGGCAACTGGGCTCCTCGGTGTCGGGAACTGTGGATGGAATTGGAGCTAGTGGAAGACGCAGCCACCTGCAGAGGGCAACCTTGGCCTTCCCGTGTCAGTTTGTGAACCTTTCTTTCTGGATTCTTCACATAGTAGGAAGACTGAGAAGCAGTTTTCTCTCTGGGGTTTCTCAGTGATTTTTCCAGGATATTTTACTTGAACAGAGCTGTTTTCAAGCTCATAGAGATGAACTCAAATGGCCAAAAACGGCCCCAAAGCATGCTGACATCTTCCCATTCTCACTTGACCAAACTGCCTTCCCCTTGGTTTCAGCCAGAGGTTGGTCCAACTTTCTCCCCACTGAGGTTCACTTTCTTCAGATGCAGAGGATCCAGGCTCTGTCAGGAAGGAGACAGTCCTTGTTCTAATCCCAGCTGCACCCTTCCACATCCAGGGGACCTTGGATGACTGACTTGTCTTCTCTAAGCCTCCATTTCTTTAGCTGTAAAATAGGTTACTTGTGCTTTGAATCTAGGTCACAGAGTCCATGAGGTGGAGGCCTTTTCCAATAGTGTCCCAGCTGCATCCCTATGGTCACTGGGACACAGCTGCCAGGCACTGATCTGGATATATGATGTATTTGCTTGCTCGATCCCTAAGTCATCACAGCGAGGGGCCATCCATGTCAGCAGTGTGCTCCAGAACTGCCTTCATTGTTTACACACCAATGACTTCAGTGTCGTCCTTCATGAAAAGGGGTGATGAGAATTGGAAAGTGGAGTTTGCAATGAGGTATATCTCTCAGCAGAAGGGAAGAATCTGGGGATGAGTGGAAGAAAAATGTACTTCTATGATGTTATGCTGAACACTGGCAAACCTCACCCCTGCTGGCCAATGGTATCAGTAATTGTCAAGATTTCTCAGATTTATCAAGCACCTGCTATGAGCCAGGCATTGCCTTAAGTACTTCATTTTATTTATTTCTTTAGAGATACGGTCTCCCTCTGTTGCCCAGGCTGGAATCCAGTGGCACAATCATAGCTCACCACAGCCCTGAACTCCTGGGCTCAAGTGATCCTACCAAGTAACTGGGAGTACAGGTGCATGCTACAACCCCTGGCCAATTTCTTTTTTTTTTTTTTTTTTTTGAGACAGAGCCTCAAGCGGTCACCCTGGATAGAGTGCTATGGCATCACAGCTCACAGCAACCTCCAGTTGCTGGGCTCAAGTGAGTCTCCTGCCTCTGCCTCCCAAGTAGCTGGGACTACAGGTGCCCACCACAATGCCCGGCCATTTTTTGGTTGCAGCCGTCATTGTTGTTTGGCAGCCCAGGCTGGATTCGAACCCGCCAGCTCAGGTGTACGTGGCTGGCGCCTTAGCCCGTTGAGCCACAGGCGCCGAGCCCCTGGGCCAATTTCTAAAATATTTTTATAGGGATGATATCTCACTGTGTTGCTCAGGCTGGTTTTGAACTTCTAACTGTCAGCCATCCTCCTGTCTCAACCTTCCACAGAGCTAGTATTACAGGCATGAGCTACTGTGGTTGGCCCTTTAAATATTTTATAAAAATGACCTTCTTTAATCTTTTTAACATCTTCTTGCACAAAAGTACAAAGTAATATCCAAGTACTCATTTACTTTTATCCAGATTTTAAAATATCAACATATTTGCTTTAGATTTTCTTTTCTTTCTTTTTTTTTTGCAGTTTTTAGCCAGGGCTGGGTTTGAACCCGTCACCTCCAGCATATGGGGCCGGCGCCCTACTCCTTTGAGCCACAGGCACTGCCCTGCTTTAGATTTTTTTTTGAGACAGAGACTCAGGCTGTCACCTTGGATAGAGTGCTGTGGCATCACAGCTCACAGCAACCTCCAATTCCTGGGCTCAAGCAAGTCTCCTGCCTCTACCTCCCAGGTAGCTGGGACTATAGGCGCCCGCCACAACACCCGGCCATTTTTTGGTTGCAGCCGTTATTGTTGTTTGGCGGGTCCGGGCTGGATTCGAACCCGCCAGTTCAGGTGTTAGCCTGTTGAGCCACAGGCGCCAAGCGTGCTTTAGATTTTCTAAGAGAAAAAATAGATGCAGTCTGCTTTCTATCTCTCCTTAAATCCATTTTCTCCTCCCTTCTTCAGAAGAAGACATCATGTATCTATAAATAATGTATTCTTTTTTTTTTTTTGTGACAGAGTTTCATTATGACACCCTCAGTAGAGTGCTGTGACATCACAGTTCACAGCAATCCCAAATTCTTGGGCTTAACATATTCTCTTGCCTCAGCTTCTCAAGTAGCTGGGACTACAGGTGCCCACCACAATGCCTGGCTATTTTTTTCGTTATTGAAGTTGTCATTGTTTAGCAGGCCTGGGCTGGGTTCAAACTAGCCAGCCCTGGTGTATATGGCCGGTGCCCTAACCACTGAGCTACAGGTGCCGAGGCTGTTTGGTGTTTTTAATTGAAATTTTCATTGATTTATAGTTGATTCCCATGCAGTTGTAAGGAATACCACACTTTGGACAGTTTCCTCTATTGAAGCGAAAACTTGAGCACCATATCACAACATTGATCCACCAGTCTCATTTACATTCCCTTAGTTTTACCGGCCCTCCTTTGCATGTGTTGTGTGTTAGATCTGTAAATATACTATACAGCTCCTTCTGCTGTTCTTTGGTCTTTTCTTTCTTTCCCTTTCTTTTTTTAACCCAAGATGATGTTTTCAAAATATATCCATTTTGGTACATGCTGTTCTAGTTCATACTTTGCATGAATATACCACAATTTATTATTCATTTCTCATTGACATAAATGTGGGTTGTGTTATTTTTTCAGTGTTATAAATAGCGCTACAGTGAAGAGACTTTTATTTGTCTCTATGAACTATCGTTTACAGAATATGACTAGAAGTAGAATTTCCGGGTCATACGATATCTACATTCCAATTTGTTAGACATTAACAAATTGTTCTCCAAAGTATCTGTACCAATTTACACTCCCTCCAGCAGTGTAGGAATATTTCTGTTTCTCCTTATCTTATGTGCATGACAGGGTATCTTGTTGCTTGAATTTGCATTTCTCTGATGTAAGTAGATGTCTGACTCAAGCAGAAAATGAAATTATTAAAAGCATCTAAAATCTCCAGGAGAGCTAGACAATCAGGCTCAAAGCTATTCAGACAGAAATGAACAAATCGTGCCTTGGAGCTGGCCAGTGGAGATGATGCTGTGCCACTGCTGAGTGCCAGCTGTTACTGCTCATCTGCTGCCACCACTGGAGGCAGCCCTGGGCACCACTGGGTAAACCCACCGCCTCCATTGACTTTGGATGGGAGTGCAGGCACTGAAGCTGCCATAAGCTTCCACTGGAAGCTTCCTATGTAAGCCTGGAGTGGTGCTGTTGGGGATGAGTATCTGGCATTTTCACCTTGTACAGTGAAAAGAGACTCCTCCTCAAAGCAGGAAAACTTCTCAAACAGAAAGATTCAGCTGCTGAGTGGCCAAAAAATCATGACAGTTGTCCACTGTACCTCATGAACAGCAAGATTAAACATCTCTTTGTGTCTATCTGCTGCTTGGATTTCCTTTTCAGTGAATTACCCAGACATAACCTTTGCTTCTTTCAGGTGGTTGGTATGTCTTTCTCTTATTGAAATATATGAGTTCTTGATAAACTGTGGCTTCAGGTGAGGCGCAGTGGCTCATAGTTATAATCCTAGTAACTTGGGAGGCAGAAGCAGAAGGTTTGCTTGAGCTCAGGAGTTCAAGACCAAACTGAACAACATAGTGAGACCCCATCTCTACAAAAACTAGCAAAATTAGCCTGGTGTAGTAGCATGCACTTGTAGTCCCAGCTACTCAGGAGACAGAGGTGGGAAGATAGAGCTTGAGCCTGGGAGTTTGAGGTTGCTGTGACCGAGGCTGACACCACTGTACTCTAGCTTAGGCAACAGAGTGAGACCCTGTTTCAAAAAGAAAAGAAAGTTCGAGCTTCAAATCTATAAATTTATTGTAAATGTTAAAGATATATTCTCCCAAGGTGGGGCTTATCTTTTTACTTTTTTCATGGTGTCTTTCACCATACAGTTTTATCATATCATATTATCAAGTTCTTCTTCTCCTTCTTTCTTCTTCTATTTTTGAGACATTATCTTGCTGTTGCCTGGGCTAGACTGCAGTGGAATCATCATAGCTCATAGCAACCTCGAACTCTTGAGTTCAAGCAATCCTTCTGCCTCAGCCTCCCAAGTAGCTGGGACTACAGGCACCTGCCATGATAGCAGCTATTGTTTTTCTATTTTCAGTAGAGACAGGGTCTCACTCTCATCAGGCTGGTCTCAAACTCCTGAGCTCAAGTGATCTTCCCGCCTTGGCCTCCCAGAGTGCTAGGATTGTAGGCATGAGCCACCACACCCCACCTACCAAATCCTATTTTTTTGACTCTGTCACTCTGGGTAGATGCCCTGACATCAGAGCTTACAGCTATCTCAAACTCTTGCACTCTAGCAATCCTCTTCCCTCAGCCTCCAGAGTAGCTGGGACTACAGACACCTGCCACAATGTCTGGTTATTTTTAGAGACAGGGTCTCTTGCTCAGACCTGGTCTTGAACACCTGAGCTCAGGCAATTCACCCACCTTGGCCTCCCAGAGTGCTAGGGTTACAGGCATGAGGCACCATGCCTGGCCCTATCAAATTCTTAATATTGAAAATTATTAATGTTGTTCTCTATTACTTGTGTTCTATGTGCCTCCCTAGTTTGAGAATATGGTTAGATTATTTGACCAACTCCTCTGCTAAAACCAACTAAAGTGCTGCATAAAATATTTTAAAAACCATCCTATTAAAATCTCTGACTGAATTGGCTCAAAAAAAAAATCCCATCTTAATTAAAATTAATGAAGAGCTGACTAGATAATAGAGAGTTGCCTGTCTAAAATCTAAGGGAAGTAAGAAGCACACCGAGGGCATTTGCTAGCATGGGTGACCTTGAACTTCAGTTGACAGCCTCATGGTACATGGGAGAAGTTAAAGGCCAGGGCGTGCACAATGTTGGGGAGTCTAATAGAAAGCCATTGTCCCTTAAAACTGAGACCCCCTTTGGAGGGTTCATTTTATATATCCCCTTTGGGGTCTCAGTTTGGGACCATGAGGCTTTCAGCTAAAGTTCATGGTCACCCATACTACCAAATGTCCTCAGTGTGCTTCTCACTTCCCTTAGATTTTGGACAGGCAATTCTCTATTATCTTGTGGGGAACTGCACTTTTACCCTAGGCCTTAAAAAATATCTACAAATAATTTCTTTGGGAAAATGAGCAGCTCACAGTAAAAAATTGATAAGCACATATCAGAAAAGCACCTTGAGCCAGAATCAGCAAAAAGCATTTAGTGAAAGCCATAAATATTTCACTATTGGATTATTAGACATATTACAAATCAACTAAAGACATAAGAGAAATAGAAGACCATGTTGCAAATATCTCCTGGGATTAGGAAATTATAAAAAAAGTTACCTTGCATATTTGAAAAAAATCTAAACAAAAATACTAGAAATAACAACTGTACAAGTGAAATTTTAAACTCAGTGGATTAGAGACAGCTGAACATAGGATTAGTCACCTGGAAGATAGGTTAGAAGAAATTATGCAACAATGTAGCACAGATTAAAAGATAAAAGGATGGGCTGGGCAAGGTGTCTCATGCCTATATTCCCAGCACTCTGGGAGCTGAAGTAGGTAGATTGCCTGTACTCACAAGGTTGAGACTAAGAGTGAGACCCTATCTCTAAAACTAGCCAGGCATTATGGCAGGCACCTATAATCACAGCTATTCAGGCTCTGTGCCTGTAGCTCAGTGGCTAGGGCATTAGGCACATACACCAGACATTGCGGGTTCAAACCCAGTCCCAGCCTGCCAAACAATAATGACAACTACAACCCCCCCTCCAAAAAAAATAGCCTCATGTTGTTGTGGGTACCTGAAGTCCCAGCTACTTGGGAGGCTGAGGCAAGAGAATCACTTAAGCCCAAAAGTTTGAGGTTGCTGTGAGCTGTGATGGCATAGCACTCCACCCAGGGTAACAAAGTGAGACTCTGTCTCGAAAAAAAAAAAAGATAAAAGCGGGATTAAATGATGTTAAGAGTTATTTTATTAAGTGTGAAAAATAAGACGGTATTGACATCACCACTTAATAAAGTGGATATATATTACTCATTAGAAGAATAAACAAGATTCAGCATCTATTCCATTCTTATGTTTCATTTTTATAAATGTAAGCATTGAGAAATACCATTCACATAAATAAATGAATAAGAATGGAAGGAGTTTTGTTAGAGCAAATGGCAAAGTATTATTTGGACAATTTCTGAGTAATAAGCTAAAAATTGCTTAGTGATCTATCAATGAAACTTGTTTTTAGTAACCTACCATGTGACAACTCAATGAGGTTCTCCTTGAATTCGAAAGAAATGGAATTCACCTGGCTCACAAAAGCATTTGTCATCTAAACATTAGAGCCATTCACTTTCTCAGTAGTTACACCAGTATTTCTAATTTCCCCTACGTTTTGTGCCTGAGGTATTTGTACCCAGGCTCTTTACCTAGGATAAAGGCAGTCACTACATCAAGATTTTAGAGGAGTGAAAGGTATACTTTTTTTTTTTTTAATTGAGACAGTCTCACTTTGTTGTCCTCGGTAGAATGCCGTGGTGTCATAGCTCATAGCAACCTCCAACTCTTGGGTTCAAGCGATTCTCTTGCCTCAGCCTCCCAAGTAGCTGGGACTATAGGCGCCCGCCACAGCTCCCGAATACTTTTTTTGTTTGTTTTGGTGGGCCTGGGCTGGGTTTGAACTCACCAGCCCCAGTGCATGTGGCTGGCGCCCTACCCACTGAGCTACAGGTGCCACCCGAAAGAAATACTTTTCTTTTGCAAAGTGAAAGAAGGGTTATTGTGAAAGAGGAGGTAGAAAAGGAGAATATACTTTTCCATCACAAGTGCTTTCTCAGGAAGATTATTTTTAGAAAATTTGTTGCCTATTAACCTCACACTGTTTTGAAGATTGCTATCAAAGCTTGCACATTTATACCAGGAAATGTGATTAATAATGTTCACAATAGCATTATTTGTTACAGCAGGAAAGCAGAAGATATCCACATGTCCACTGATAGGAGATTGGATAAATTAAGCTGTGGTATACTGATGAAATGTAAAACAGTTGATATGGATGATAAAGTAAAAACATCTAACATAGTTTTGGGAAAAAGAGGAGAGAAAAGAATGAAACAAAGGCAATATTTGAAGAAATATTGGCCAAAAATTTTGCAGAACTGTTGAAAGACAAAAAATCCTTAAGAATCTGCTTAAGATTTATTAGAATTATTGAATTCTAATTATTTATTAGAATTTATTAAGATAAATTCATACTTAGACATAACATGGTGAATCTGAAGAACACCAAAGTCAAAGAGGAACAAAGGCATTTATTTCAAAGAAGCAACAAGTTACACTGGCACAGGCATTAACTTCTCAACAGCAACAGTGAAAGCCTGAAGACAGAGGAATGTCAGCTTTAATAACATGAAAGGAAAACTGCCAACTTAGAACTGTAGACCAAACAAAAGAATCTTTTAAGAATGAGGGTGGGCTCAGCACCTGTGGCTCAACGGGCTAAGGCGTCAGCCACGTACACCTGAGCTGGCAGGTTCGAATCCAGCCTGGGCCCACCAAACAACAAGGCTGCAATCAAAAAAAAAAAAATGGCCGGGTGTTGTGGTGGGCGCCTGTAGTCCCAGCTACTTGGGAGGCAGAGGCAGGAGACTCACTTGAGCCCAGGAATTGGAGGTTGCTGTGAGCTGTGATGCCATTGCACTCTATCGAGGGTGACAGCTTGAGGCTCTGTCTCAAAAAAAAAAAAAAAAAAAAGGATGTGGGTGAATCAGCCAGGTGCAGTGGCTCACACTTTAAAAAATTTTTTTTATTATAACACACTTGTAATCCTAGTACTCTGAGAGGTCGAGACAGGAGGATCCCTTGAACTCAGGCATTTGGGACTACCCTGAGCAACAGTGAAACCCCATCTCTATTAAAAATAGAAAAACTAGCTGGTCATGGTGGCACACACCTGTAGTCCCAGCTACTCAGAAGGCTCAGGTAGGAGGAGAGCTTGAGCCCAGGAGTTTGAGGTTACAGTGAGCTAAGTTGATGCCATGGCATTCTAGCCTAGATAGTAAGAGGGTAGTTAACTATCACCAAAACCTAACTAATAGAATTCTGAAAGATTCTACTTCAGGTAGAAAAAAGAAATCCCAGGTATAAGGTCTGTAATAAAAAAACAAAATTTTCACCCTGGAATGATGCATGTAGCTATATGGGGGGGGGGGGGCTGAAAAACACCACCTTTGGGAATGACAGCGGGGAAGGTTTTTACTTGCCTTTCTGTTTTTGTAAAAAAGGAGAACCCAGAAAGACTGAAAGAATACATTTTATATCTGGATTTTTACAAATAAAAATGACTATTATAACGAAAAAAAAATTTGAATACAGAAAGTAGTAAATATGTGGATAAACCTGAAAACCACTGACTGTATGACTATATAAATTAATAATAACAATAAAAATAATAATCTGTTGTGGTTTTTTTTTTTTTGAGACAAAGTCTTACTCTGTCACCCTGTGTAGAGTCCTATGCCGTCATTGTTCATAGCAACCTCAAACTCTTGAGCTCAAGAGTTCCTCTTGCTTCAGCCTCTGGAGTAGTTGGTGATACCGGAATTTCAGGCTCTTGGTCTCGGCAATTCGAAGAAGGAATCGACGGACCACAATAGTGGTGGTAAGTTAGGATTTATTTATAGGAAAGAATTATAAGTAGAGGAAGAACTAAACCTCCAGGCAAGAGGACCC
>CAUYRH010030831.1:0-13175 GCA_963574655.1 Perodicticus potto
GGTACATGTATACCATGGAATATTATGCAGCCTTAAAGAAAGATGGAGACTTTACCTCTTTCATGTTTACATGGATGGAGCTGGAACATATTCTTCTTAGCAAAGTATCTCAAGAATGGAAGAAAAAGTATCCAATGTACTGTGCCCTAATATGAAGCTAGTTTCTAGCTTTCATATGAAGGCTAAAACCCAATTATAGCACAAGAATATGGGGAAAAGGACTAGGGAGGGGAGGGGAGGGGAGGGGAGGAGAGAGGATGGGTGGAGGGAGCACAATTGGTGGGATCACACCTATGGTGCATCTTAGAAGGGTACTGGTGAAACTTACTAAATGTAGAATATCAATGTCTTCATACAGTGATTAAGAAAATGCCATGAAAGCTATGTTTAACAGTTCTGAATATTTCAGATTGTATATGAAGTCAGCACATTGTGCCCCATGATTGCACTAAAGTATACATTCATGATTTAATAAAATTATAAAAAAAATAAATAAATTATAAAAGATCAAATGAGTTAGGCATTTAATATGGTAATAAATAGTGCCAAATAGGACAGTACCATAACTAATGTTTGCAATGATAATTTTAAATAATTTGTGGTAATTATCTTACCTTGGGGTATTTTAAAAATTTTAAAAATTGTAAAAAGAATTTCATTAAATATGTTTAAAAGTACTAAATTTTAGTTATCTGAAAAAATAAATGAAAAGTTCATTCCCAACAGATTTACAATGGGTGGCACCTGTGGCTCAAAGGAGTAGGGCACCAGCCCCATATGCCAGAGGTGGCTGATACAACCCCCCCCCTGGCAAAAAAACCCAAAAAAAAAAAAAAAAAAAAAAAACAAAACCAACAAAAAAACAAAAAACCCCCGAGAATATGAACAACAGTGTTAGAAAATTTCTCTCTAGAAGGTAATTTTCTTTGAGGATGATAATACTATATATGTGTGAAGATAATGAAAAGACTGTCCTACAGCTAAGGCATTGCTACCTGCAAATAGTAAGCATAGGCAACTTAAGATTGTATCTACCATGGAAACAAAATCCTACAAGAAAATGTCAGCATTTTAAGTTTGTAGTAAGATAATTTATCTCAGTTTAGTTTTTTAAGAGTGGTAATGAGAATAACATCATATAACAAAACAAGTCTATATTTACAGTGTCTAATTGATTATTTTAATTCTAAGTGGTCTCTTCTGAGGGCACAGATAATTCTAAGTATATGTCTGTAGCTTGATTGATTTTATTCAAAATATCTTAGAGGAGCTGTGTGATCCTGGAGCTATGTAACCAGTTTATTATTCTAAAACAGTATTTCTCTGATGTCTAACTTCCAAAACCTACTTTTTGTGAGATAATAATAAATTTTCGATTGTTGGATCAACTAAAAGTGAAGTTTACTTTCCTTTGCTTTATTTTAATGGCATAAATTCTCAGAACCATTAATATAATGATACACATTAATCATCTTTAAGAGGGAACGATCTGGTGCCCCTGAAATTTACTCAGTCAGAAAAATAGTTTACCCCTAAGACTATATCTGTCAACATCCCAGAGTGGTGTTCCATAGAACATGATATGGGATATGCTGTCATAAAATACTATAAATTTGAAATTTTGTAAGATACATGTGGACAACCTGATGTACAGGTAACCCTACACTGAACTTTCTGGTAACTGAGCCTTTTGGTAATTGGAACGTTCTGGTAACTGAGCCTTTTATACAATAAAAATATAAAGACAGTATTTGTAATGATTATCTTGGATATTCTGCAAAAGTTACAAGTGACCTTGAGCATGACAAAAAGACATTAATAATTAGACAAAGATATAAGTTATATCTTTATAGACATACATTATAGACACAGATATAAGTTACTTGAAATATCACATCTTACATACAAATCATCCTGTATTTACTGGCACATATAACTGAACTTATTTTCTTAACACTGTCAAATACATTTAATCTCTAATAACTTCTTATTCTACTTTAAAATTTACCATTTTTTTTATTTATGTGATATATTACATTTATGGAATTATGTAAGTTGAACCCACCTTGTAACCCTGGGATAAAACCAACTTGATCATGGTGTATAATTTTTTTGATGTGTTGTTGAATTCGGTTTGCTAGGATCTTATTGAATATTTTTTGCATCAATATTCATTGATGATATTGGTCTGTAGTTTTCTTTCTTTGCTGGGTCTTTTCCTGGTTTGTAAATCAGGGTGGTATTTCCTTCATGGAATGTGTTGGGAAGTATTCCTTATTTTTCAATTTTTGGACAAGATTATGTAACAAAGGTACTCGTTCTTCTTTAAAGGTTTCTTAGAATTTCAATGTGAAGCCATCTGGTTCTGGACTTTAGTTTTCTGGGAGATTTTGTATTGTTGATGCTATTTCAGTGCTTAATATAGGTCTATTCAGAATTTCTAATTCTTTCTGGTTGAGTCAAAGAAGGTGACATGCTTCCAGGTGTTGGTCCATTTCCACCAGATTTTTATATATCTTAAGAATAGGGTTTTTCATAGTAATCATTGAGGAAATTTTGATTTCTGAGGTGTCTGTTGTTATCTCCTTTATCATTTCGAATTGACGATATTAGATATTTTACTTTTCTGTTTCTGGTTAGGTTAGCCAAAGGTTTATCAATTTTATTGATCTTTTCAAAAAACCACCTTTTTGTTTCATTGATCCTCTGGATGATTCTTCTGTTTTCAGTTTCATTAATTCTGCTCTAATTTTGGTTATTTCTTTTCTTCTGCTGGGTTTGGGATTGGAATGTTCTTCCTTTTCCAGTTGCTTGAGATGACCCATTAAATTGTTGACTTCTCTTTCTGTTTTTTTTTTTTTTTTTTTTTTTGATGAAGATAAATTTTTTGATAAATTTCCCTCTTAGTACTAACTTTGCAGTATCCCACAGGTTTTGATAACTTGTGTCTTCATTATCATTTTGTTCCAAAAATTTGGTGATTTCCTTCTTAATCTCATCTAGCACCCAGCAATCATTCGCTTACAGTTATTTAATTTCCAAAACTTTGTTTGGATATGAAGATTCCTGTTGTTATTGAGTTCAACTTTTATTCTACGATGGTACAAGAAGATACAAGGAATAATTTTGATTCTTTTAAATTTGCTGAGGTTAGAATCATGGCCTAAGATATGATCAATTTTGGAGGATGATTCATGGGCTGATGAGAAGAATGTGTATTCAGTTTTATTAGGATGACATTTCTGTAGATGTCTATTAAGTCCATTTGTTGTAGAGTCAAGTTTAAGACCAATTTTTTCTTTTTGTTTGTTTGTTTTTTGCAGTTTTTGGCCAGGGATTGTGGGGCTGTTTGAACCCACCACTTCTGGTATATGGGGCCGGCTCCTTTGAGCCACAGGCACTGCCCTAAGTCCAATATTTCTTCATTTAGTTTATTCTTGGCAGATCTATCCACAATTGCAAAAGGGGTGTTAAAATCTCCAACTATTATAGTGCAGGAAGATACCAAATTGTTCATATCTGTTAGGTTTTGCTTTATAAATTGAGAAGCACTCTGACAGGGCACATAGTGTTAATTATTGAATTCTCTTCATGTTGAGTGTTTTCCTTACAAATATGTAGTGACCATCCTTATCTTTCCTTATCTTTGTTAGTTCAAAGCCTATTGTATCTGTGAATAAAATTGCAACCCCTGCTTTTTTCTGACTTCCATTTGCCTGTATTAGAGATGTCTATCCCTTCACCCCTGAGCCTATTTTTATCCATTAAGGTAAGATGAGACTCTTCTATGCAACAGATATCTGGTCTGAGTTTATGTATCCAGTTAGCCAACCTGTCCCTCTTTATAGGACAATTTATACCATTCACATTAATTGAGAGAATTGATAAGCATTGTTAGTGTTTGGGGTGTCATGTTTTTCAAATGCCTAGTGAATATATTTAATCCTTTCCTCACTGTGGAAGTTAGGTTTTGTTCAAAAATTTCTGAGTGAGTTTACTTTGGTGGTGGACCATTGTGCTGATCATTATGGAGGATGGGTCTGAGACTATCCTGGCAAGCTGGCTTACATAATGCAAATTTCTTCCACATGTGTATGTCAGTAAAGTATTTCATTTCTCCATTGCAGATGAGGCTAAGGTTAGCTGGATACAGGATCCTGGGCTGAAATTTTTTTTGTTTCAGGAGAATGAAGGTCAATAACCGTGCTCTTCTGGCTTGAAAAGTTTCAGCTGAGACATGTGCAATCATTCTAATATTTCTTTCTTTGTCAATAATGCTTTTCTTACATCTGGCTACTTACAGAATTTTCTCTTTCATATTAACTTTGGCAAAGTTAATTACAATGTGTCTAGGAAATGCTTCATTTGGATTGAGTTGTTCTGGAGTTCAGAAACTGTCTGCTATCTGAATTTCTGTATATCTTGCAATGCTTGGGAAATTCTCCTCAATAATATCTTGGAGTAGAGAATCTGTGCCTTTAGGACCATCCTTTTCTCCTTCAGGAATTCCTATAAGAGGAATGTTTGATCTTTTGGAGTGATCCCACAACTCCCTCAGAAAATGGTCAGTTTTTCCATCTCTCTGCCTCTTTGAGTGTTTGAGAACATTCAAAAACTTTGTCTTCAATTTCAGAAATCCTTTCTTCTGCCTGCTCCACTCTATTACTTAGGGATTCTACTTGAATAGCTTTTTCATTTCCTTGAGTTCTGCTATCTCTTTTCTCATTGTGTCCATATCCTTGGAGATTGTGTCTTTAAATTCATTAAATTCTTAAGACAACTTTTGCACAACTCCTTGGATTTCTAATTCCATCTTATTTCCATTTTATTCATCTTATTTGCCATCTACATTCTAAATTTTATTTCTGACATTTCAGCCATTTGTTCATGAATGGCATCTTCTGACTTATCTCCTTCGTCATTCCTTGGGGGAATAGATTTACTCTGATTATTCATGTAGCCAGAGTTCTTCCTCTGGTTCTGCCCCATGATTATTTTATACAGTTTGGGTATTAAAACCAGTAGGGTGAGATTGGATTGAGGGTTCCAGGAACTGTAGTTACCTAGCCCTTTACCAAAGAGCTGGGACTAGTGATTGTGGCTTTTCCTTTACAGTTTTACAAAGGTCCCTTTCAGATCTACAGCCAGAGACTCTGAGGACCTGATTGGTGTGATAGGGCTAGCTGGCTCTGTCTTATAGTCAACCAGCCTCTATCAAATCCTACTGAGTCATGGAATTATGCTGAAATCTCAGGTGAGGGAGATACTAGCAAGTGAGACACCCCACCCCCCTCCAGTAACAATAGCAGGAGGAGAATCAGTCTCTCCCACTTCAGCACAACCAAGGCTCAACCTCGGAGGCTCCCTCGGTGGACAGCGCAGGTCGAGAGTACCAGCCCAATTACTGCTCAATCGAGAGAGTTCAAACAGTGTCCAGGAACCTGATGGCAGGTATCCACAGGCAGCTCTGTCCCGGAAACCCAAGAGGCAGGAGTTTGGCTTCCTCTGGTGCTTATTGGGGACAGGAAGCCCTATCCAACCAAAGAGTCAGTCCAGAGGAGTCAGCACCTCCTTCTCTGCCTTATACTTCAGCCTTGTCCTGCCACTGGCAACCCCATGGGGCTGTGTCTAGTTCCTATTAATGAGCAAAGTGCCTTTCAGGGTCAAAGGGGAGTGGCTCTCTCCCATGGGGTAAAATAGGCAGTCTTCTCAACACTGCACACTTATAGAGAGCACACAGTGAGCCACTCTCTTGGGGGAGAGGTCTGTTGTCTTCTTGGCGATGGGTTTTATACTTGTAGTTTCCTAGGAGTCATAGCTTGCCTCGGCAGGAATGATGTGCACTCCTCAATCTCCTTACTTTGCTCAGCTACTGAACTTCAGCTTTCTTGAGAACATCCTGTCCTTTCTCTCTCCTTCCAGATGGGAACCTCTGTCAAAAGCTGGCTCCAGTTGGCCATCTGACCCCCTACCTTGTTTTCCTTTTTGGTTAGCTACTTTTCTGCTTTTGGTATCAGAGTGATGTTTGCTTCATAAAACATGTTAGGGAAGGTTCCTTCCTTCTCAATATTTTGGAATAGGTTCTGTAGTATAGGTACAAGCTCTTCTTTGAAGGTTTGATAGAATTCTGGTATGAAGCTGTCTGGTGCAGGGCATTTTTTTATTGTAAGTATTTTTATTGTTTCTGCAATCTCATTGCTTGATATTGGTCTGTTCAAGAGATCTGTTCCTTCCTGGTTAAGTCTAGGGAAATGGTATTATTCCAGGTATTGGTCCATTTCCTCCACATTGTCTCATTTCTGGGCATGAGTGTTTTGGTAGTAGCCAGAGATAATCTCTTGTGTTTCTGGGGTCTGTTGTTATTTTCCCCTTTTCATTTCTTATTGAGGTTATTAGAGATTTTATTTTTCTGTTTCTAGTTAATCTGGCCGAAGATTTATTGATTTTCTTTATCTTTTTAAAGAACCAACTCTTTATTTCCTTAATTTTTTGAATGATTCTTTTGTTTTCAATTTCCTTTACTTCTGATTTATTTTTGGTTATTTCTTTTTTCTACTAGGTTTGGGATTGGATTACCCTTCCTTTTGCATTTCCTTAAGATGCTTCATTAGGTTTTTGAGGTGCTCTTTTTCTGTTTTTCAGGCATCTAATGTGATAAATTTCCCTCTCAAATTGGTTTTGCAGTATCTCACAAGTTGTGGTAATTTGTAGCTTCATTGTTATATTTGAAGGATTTAACAATTTCCTCCTTATCTCTTCCTTGACCTATCATTCAGCATAAGGTTGTTTAATGTCCTTGCCTTTGTATGGAGATGAAAATTTTTATTGGAATTGAGTTCTACCTTTATTGTCTTGTGGTCTGAGAAGATACAACGTATAATTTAAATTCTTTTAATTTTCCTAAGGTTTGATTTTTGTCCTAAGATAGATATGCTCTATTTTGGATTATATTCCATGGGATAATGAGAAAAATGTATGTTCCTTAGCTTTGGGATGGTGGGTTCTGTATATATCTATTAAGCCTAATTGTTCTAAGGATGCATTTAAGTCCTTTGTTTTTTTGTTTAGTTTCTGTTTATAGAATCTTTCCAGTTCTGTCAGAGGGGTGTTTAAGGCTCCAGTTATTATGGTATTATAGAATATCATATTGCTCAGATCATTTAAGGTCTGTTTTATAAATCTGTGACAATTTAAGTTTGGTGTATAAGTATTTAGCATTGAAACGTTCTCTTCTTGTAGTGTTCCTTGACCAGAATGAAGTAATCATCTTTTTCTTTTTTAACTTTAGTTGCTTTAACTCCACTTGTATTTGAAAATAAGATTGTGACCCCTCCTTTCTTCCAATTTCCATTTCCATGAAATATTGTTTTCTAATCCTTTACCGTGAGTCTTGATTTGTCCCTCAATGTAGGAGTATTTCCTGGAGATAGCATATAGATGGCTTGTGCTTTTTTATCCAATCAGCCAGCCTGTGCCTCTTCAGTGGGTAATTCAAGCCATTTCCATATATTGAGAGAATCGATACATATGTTGGAGTTCTATTCATCTTATTTTGTGAAAGCCCATTGTTTAGTTTTATCCTTTGTGCCATTGTGGAAGCTAGGTTTTGTCCTCTGGTTTCTGAATGTTTCCTCTTCTGGTGCTTCATTGTGATGGTCAGTGTGGAGAATAGGTCTGAGTATATTCAGTATAGCTGGTCTTGTTGTGGCAAATTTCCTCCATGTTTGCATGTCAGTAAAAGATATGATTTCTCCATTGATTTTGAAGCTTAGTTTAGTAGAATACAGAATTCTGGATGAAAATTGTTTTGTTTAAGAAGGTTAAAGGTAGATGCCCATTGTCTTCTGGCTTGAAAAGTCTGCTGTCATCCTGATGTATCTTCCCCTATAGTTCACTTGGCACTTATTCCTGGCTGCTTGCAGAATTTTCTTTTTCATCTTGTCTTTGGACAGGCTCTTACAATGTGTCTTGGAGATACTCTGTTCGTGTTGAGATGACCCACAGTTCGATATCCCTCGAAAAGGAGTGTGTTCGAATCTTTGATGATGTTTGGAAAATTTTTATTTATGATAACCTCCAGTAGGGTTTTTATTCCTTTGGGTCATTCTTCTTCACCTTCAGGGATATCAATAATTTGTATGTTTTTATGCTTTGTGTAATCCCATAATTCTCTAAGCAATCACTCTGTTGTTTCTCTCTTCTTTTTGCCTCTTTAATGTCTGTGTTAACCCAAGAACTTTATCCTCTAACTCTGAGATTATTTCTTCTCCATGGTCTAATCTGGTATTGATACTTTCTACTGCATCTTAAAGTTCTCTGATTGACTTCTTCAACTCCTTAAGCTCCAGTGTATCCTTTCTAAATTTTTCATATCTTTCATTCATTGTTTGGATCTGTTTTTTATTTCCTTTTGATTATTTTCCACTTTCTCTTCAATCCTCTTCATTGTTTTTGCCATCCATATTTTAAATTTCCTTTCTGTCATTTCCATTATTTCTTCATAGATGGACTCCTCTGCAGTAGCTACCTCATGAACTCCTGGAGGAATTGTTCTGTTCTCATTTTTCATGTTGCCAGAATTTTTGTTTGTTCCTCCTACTGTATCTTTTCTTCTTGTTCACTTCGTTCTCCTATTTTTTTCTTTTCACCAACCTCCTTCACTTTAAATTACCTTGTCTCTATGTATAGGTGTTGAAGTGTCCTTTTGGTATAGGGCCAAAAGGAAGAGAGGAGAGTGAGAAGGGAGAAAAGGAACAAAAAGATAAGTAAAAAATGTACAGTGAAAGGAAAAAAATGAAGAAAAGAAGAGAAGAAGGACAGAAAGAGAGAGACAGGAGAGGCTTGGTGTCTGTAGCTCAGTGGTTAGGGCACCAGCCACATACACCAGAGCTGGCAGGTTCAAACCCAGCCTGAGCCTGCTAAACAACAATGACAACTGCAACAAAAAAATAGCCAGCCTTGTGGCAGGCACCTATAGTCCCAGGTACTCAGGAAGCTGAGGCAAGAGAATTGCTTAAGCTGAAGAGTTTGAGACTGTTGTGAGCTGTGATGCCAAAGCACTTTACTGAGGTTGACATAGTGAGACTCTGTCTCAAAAAAAAAAAAAAAAAAAAAAAAAGGAAAGGAAAGAAAAAAGGAGAGAAGAGGAGAAATTATGGTGTTTGACAGAGTGCATTGACCTATACCTGCAATTCCAGGACTCTACAGGGGCCAGGCTGGGTGGGTCCGATGAGTTCAGGAGCTCCTTCCCAGCCTGTGCAAAAGCAAGACCACACCTCCACCAGGTATAGAAAACAATCAGCAGTCTGTCTCACTGGGGACCTGCCAATACCATCTTTCCATAGGCCAAAACTCAAAGGACATCCTTGACCAGGGGCTCAAGGCCTTGAATGAGGCTAATGCCATAACATCCCAGTCCAAGCCTCAGAGTAAGTCTCTGCCCCATAAACAGAATACAGAATAAAATAAAGCAGATCAGGAGAATGATAATAATAATAATAATAAATAATGAAAATTAAAAATAATATTGTAAATGATGTAAAAAAAGAAGATATCTTTTTGGTGTTTGAGAAATTTATGTGGGAAAAATGAGAAAAGTAGAAAAATCTCTACCACAAAAGAGAAAAGGGAGAGAAATAGAAAAGAAAGAAAGAATAAAAGGGGCTGAAAAACTGTGGCAAATATGGAGCCCTTGCTATTGAAGAAAATAAAACTGAAAAAATAAAAATACAACAAAACAAAACAAAAACCAACAACAAAAACTAAAAAATAAGAAAGAAAAAAGTATATATATATTTTTTCTTTTCTTTTCATATATATAATATATATATGAAAATTGTTTTGTTTAAGAAGGTTAAAGGTTGATGTCTTTCTTTTCATATATATATGAAAAGAAAAAATACATATACTTTTATCTTTCTTAATTTTTTTCCTTTTTTTTTGTTATTGGTTTTTGTTTTGTTTTGCTTTGTTTTGTATATATATATATTGCAATAGATTGCCTGAACACCAGTTGACGCTCCAAGAAGAAAGGGAAAAGGGGATATAGCCTGGACACCAGGTGTCACTGTGATGTTAGGAGACACAAGACACACAGGCTGCTTTTGCTGTATAAAATGGGGGCCAGAAGCCACCATCTAGTTGCCAAGGAGATTTGGTCCCTTCTTCCTGATTTATTTACCCTCAATCAGGGCTTGCTTGATTTGCTAGCATTCAGTCTCTGCAGGATTGGAATCTACTCTCTCCAGATTTCTTAGGAGGCATGCCTCAACTTTCTAAACAATGCTCTCTGGCCACAGAGTAGCTTTCCTGGGGGTGTGGAAGCCATTCACCTCAGCCCAAGGATGGCTGTCTGAGCTTAGTAGACAATCCAGAGCTGGTCATGCACTAGGACCCTGTGGATTGTTCTTCTTGGGTGGCTCTTTCTCAGTGGTGGTGTCCTGCTAATATCTAAGATGATGGGAGTTCCACCCCACCAGGTGATTCAATCCTGTCCCTGGACACTGTTCAAGTTCACTTGCTCACTGAAGCCCTTTCAAGGCAGCTCCAGCAAGCCCCCCAGTACAAAAAAGAAAAAACTGCAGGTCAGCACTTCATGGTCTCTAGCCCTCCTTTGCTGGAGGTCCAGCCAGCCTCAGTACACACCTAGGCATTTGCCTTCTGTGCCAGTCTTCCACTGCTCCTGACCTCCTCATTGGCTCCTGGAGTCTCCTACTGCATCACTGTGCCTCCAGAGTTATGTTTCTGGGCAAGACACCCCAGCCAGAGATGGCTGGAGTCCTTTGTCCTTGGTCTCACCATAAGTGGCTGCTAAGGATATGTCTCTAGTCTGCCATCTTGCTATACACTCCAAAAAGTGTTTGTTGAGTGAACTAGTATGTTATCTTTCTTTATATATCAGGACCATGTCAGGTTCATCCTCAAAATGGAAGTGTTGTCCAAAACTAGACTTTAATAACCATGTCTTTTATTTTCTGCATTCTGATACTTTGAGATCTGGGACCTTGCTGACCAGAAGGACTGCTCTTCCTGGGGCTAGTCAGTTCCTAGTCTCTAGTAAACAATTTGCCAACTGGCATGCTTTTCAAAACAAACCAGCTCACCCAGAGCCTACAATACAACCACCTGATTTATTGGGCTCTTAAACTCAGCACCACTATTCACTTGCACTAATCATCCTAGGACTAGGAACCAGATAACTAGGGACAGCCCCTATTCCCTAGAGCCTGCTGACATTATTCAAATTAGCCAATTATAAACCTGCTTGCCTTGCCCATTTCTTCTTATGGGAAAATACAATAAAGGCTTTTGCCCACAGTTTTTCCTTTTTCCTCTGTCTCCTGACTGACTCCACTTTTTCCTCATGTGGCCTCTTAGGAACTGTGGGTGATAAACTCTTTATGATGGCAATCCACTGATCAGTTGGCTTTACTATACTTCAAATTTCCTATTAATATACAATATTTCAACACACAGGTGTTCTATCAAGAAGCACCCAAGTGAATCAAACTGAAGGGTTCCAAATATTTCATCAAGTAGGCCATTATATCTTAAAAAACACTTAGAAAATTATGATTTGATAGCCCAATCTAGCAAATAATCCTTATTGAACATACCACTGTGAAAATATTGGCTATATTTATGAGCATGTTAATGTATGTAATACATAATGATAACCATATTAGCTAGTATCATGTAGTGATTTTTCATTTACTAACATTTCAACATATATTTTAATTTATCCTCAGAACAAACATAAATAGGCAAAGGAATTTGTATTTTTCTAATTTTTATTGCTGAGTATAGAAACATTTAGAGTAGTGAAATGACTTATTTAATCCTACGTAGCTTAAAAGGAATCAAAAATTTTTTTTCTGTTGTGAGGATGAAATATGTAATAGTCATAAAATGCTTTGACAAAATAAAAGGTACTTTCCAAATCCTAATTTCTTTGGCCAAATATACATTTATATTAACAGGTTTAAAACCTCGAAAACGCTTTTGGACCCGCTGGAAACTGAATAATCTCTCCACAACAACCATACATGGTAGCAAGAAAACACCTACAAAATCAATAAAGGAAAAGCTTGCAAGCAGCCAAGAACGCATAATAGCGAGTAAGTAATTTTTTGTACACTGCAAAATGGAATAGGTAGCCAAAATCAAGTATGTTAGGTTATTTTATTAGAGAGAATTTTCTAATGGTTTATTTTTGATAAAGGTCTTAAAATAATATTTTATTTATAGATTGGTGTCATAGTGGTGGTACATGCTTCCATTTGCCTAAAATACACATTCTTCTATACTTCTATACTTTTTATCTTGATTTTTATGAAATTTTTGTCTTCATGTACACTACAGATATTCTTACTTTTATTTGTATTGATAACTGGTTAATAATGTGTTTTGCCAGTAGATAAAGTTTAAATTTTTTATTTAGACCTTTTAAATTATGTTTTTTTTTAGTGTTTCAGTTTGGGGGCACTTTTGTCTAGATTTACCTAAGATTGTAAAAATATCTACCTCTGTCTTTTTTTCTAGTACTTTTTTGTTTCTATGTTTGATTTAATGTTTTAATACATTTAGAATTTATTTTGTTATAAGGATGGTGGTTTTATTCCAGTATGATTTTTTCCAAATAACTCATTTATTAAATAGTCTACTAATAGACTATTTGAAATACTAATTCACTTAAATTTTTGTATTCTCTTCTGTATCTTTGAGCTGCATGCCAGATTCCTACTACAGAACTAAAATCCTCAGTTACTCAGCATTAATAACCTTTAAAGGCAAATTTATTTCTGAATTGTTTGTGCTGTATTTGAAGTATCAAACATAGGTCTAATGCTCAGTCCTCTTTTCTGGCCAATTAAATCAGAATCTAGACCCAGTACTTCTTAAAGTTTTTAAGCACCTCAGATGATTTCAATTTATAGGCAAAGTTATAAATTACTAGTGTACCGAGAAATGCTGTTCTAACAAACCTTTGGGCCAGGGAAAAGGAGGAACTAACCTAGTCAACCTACTCTTCTGGAAGCTATTTTTTTTTTTTTTTTTTTTTTTTTTTGCAGTTTTTGGCCAGGGCAAGGTTTTAACCTGCCACCACCAGTATATTGAGCTGGTGCCCTACACCTTGAGTCACAGGTGCCGCCCTGGAAGCAATTTTTTAATTTATA
>CAUYRH010030832.1:0-28150 GCA_963574655.1 Perodicticus potto
AGTTGAATGACTATTAGTGAAAAATGCATACATTTGCTAAAAATAAAATGGATAAGATTCTTAGCCAGCTGCGCTGACCTTTATCTGTCTTAAGGTAGTGCCACAGACAATTTAAAATAGAAGAACACCCTGCCGCCTCCTCCTTGGCGGTGTCGGTGCTGCGGCAGCCAGCTGAAGAACCAGCGGGCTCGATGACTGGCAAGGAGGGGGACCTCCAACCCCCACCGGAGGCTCCAATAGCCAAAAAGGCCGGATAACTGCCGAGGAGATACCTGTGTCTTGGTGTCTCCTTCACTTTACACTTAGGACTAAATGTGGAACCCCCATTTCCTATGCCTAGGTCAGTTTCATGTGAATTTCCTGGGCCTCAATTCCATGAATGGACCGTGTCCATTCATTGATGCATTCATTCACTTTGCCCCAGAGGGGACTGTGTTCGTTCACTGATACATTCATTCACCTTGCAAAAAAAAAAAAATAAATAAAAACATTAAAAAATAAATAAAAATAGAAGAACACATGAGGGAGGGGGATTGGTGTGCTCCTGCCTGATGGGCACAATGTAAGGGTATGTGGCATACCTCTTGGGTTCGGGACACAACTAAAATAGGGACTTTGCCTAACAAATGCAAACATTGTAACCTAATCATTGGTATCCTCATATTAATCTGAAATTTAAAAAAAGTAAACACAGAACAAAAAAAAACAGGTGGATAGCATCCCTGCCCATGCTGCTCTGAATGCCCCACAAACACGAGTCCGGTCACAAGAGTGAGGCCACAGGGCCTGCAGCAGCAGCAGCACACACCACCAGACTGGGCGCCTGGATGTGGACCTACACCCTGGAACACTCTGCAGGGAAATCCGTGTCAATGGGTTGCATGACCACTGGAAAAATGGACTGCATGGACAGCAAGGATGTGGAGAAGCAGGGAGAGGACAGAAGGGAGTCGAGGGATGCTCCCCAAGGACAGGCTCCTTCTACCTGAGTCCTGAAGGAGAAAGCCATGTTGTTCCTTGGTGAGAAATGGCTTGGAGATGATCCTGGACAGAAGTCAGGGCTGGCTCACAAGGGACCTTGCCCAAGATGAGCAGTTTCAACTTCATAGATAAAAGGAGCCTGCAAAATTGTTTGGGCTCAGCAGTAAACTGATGAAACTTGTATACCAGGGAGATGGCCAGGCTGTGGACAGGCTGGAGAGCCTCACATCAGAGAGAAGACACTGCCATGTCTTGGAGAGAGAGAGAGAGAGACACCCCACGTCCCCTGGGCATGACAGGCACTCCCTAGTTTAGACTCTGTGAAGAAGCCACTGCTCTTTTTCTACAGGAGGTATCTTCCTGTGCCCACGCCTTATCCTATTCCCACAATGCGGGCAACCTGGAGGCCCACCTGTGGCAGTGTGGGTGGCAATGGAAGGGCTGGATTCCAGATATTTAAATGGCAGAGTCTACCAGATTGTGGTAGGAATAAAAAACAGGTGGTTGGAGAGAAAGCAGAGTGAGGGATGGCTGTGAGGTTGCTGGGTGATGAGGGGATTGTGAGGACTGAGACATGGAACAAAGGAGAGAAGAGATGTTTTGAGTACAGTAGACAGGATTTTGGATTTTTAGATTTTGGTACAAGAAGCTTAAAGTAGCCATGGGATGCTCAAGTAGAGATGTCTACGTGGAAATGGGCTTGGAACTCATTGGGGACCAGGTAACATTGATCATAAGTTACCCATCAATGATTATTTCACCACTAAAAACTCTATCTTGATTACTCTTTACAGACTATTAAAGCTATTTTTAATTTTAAAGATATTTTTATCAAAGATGAAGGATATTTTTATTGATATTTTATCTCTTGAAGTGGACTCAGGCTCCTGCATGTTCTAATTCCTTAAAATACTCACAAGTTATCATTGGTAAGGGGGAAGCTCGCTGTTTTTCCCTCTCCTGAGGCCTATTTCTTATATTTGTATCACTTATACTACTGGTCAGGTTGTATCGTGTTCTTTTTGATTTCACATTTCAATAGGGACATGGAGAAACTGGAACACATCCAGGAAAGAAGAACAAAATGATTAAATGGCTAGAAAATTGGTGCAAGAGATTAGGCTACAAGAAAAGGCCAAAAGGCTTGCGATTATTTCATCTGAAAGAGACGCGTGAAGGGTCACTTAATAGTATGCAGGCATAGGTAGAGTTCCTATAAAGAGAGCAGTTGCCAGAAAGCTTTCAAAGCATCTGTCTCCTTTGTAGATTAAACAAGAAGAAATGAGACTGAACTGTAGGAGGAGAGAGTCTTATCTGACATAAGGAAAAAACATCCTAGCAGTAAAGCCGGCATGCAGATCCGATTTCCAAGTAGCATATGCCAACTTCTGCCGGTAGAATTCCATCAGAAGGACTCCTGGGTTTCCCACTGGCATCCTGGCAGTCATGGGGCTAAAGACGGAGCAGCACAAGCAGGCAGGGTCTCCCCAAAACAAGCCAAATTCACCCAAGCCCAGGTGTCTCAAAGACCACAAGTCCCCTAAACTAGGCTGTGTTGCTGGGGTGGAGGAAGGGGAGATGGGAGAGGGAAGGGAAAAGAAACAAAGCAAGCAGGGAGAGAAAGCAAGCCATTGCCTTGGACAGGGTTGCAGGAATACTGGGAACATTCTAGAACTCAGATGGTTGCACACACTAACTGGTAAGACTAGGTTAAATGGGAGAATTCAGACTATTTTCACTGACAAAATTACCTGCCTGAGAATCTGTTTACCCCTAAAACTTGAACCCAGGCACATACAACGTTGGCTCAAGGTTTGCAATGCTATATGCCCTAACCTTCCTTTGCCAACTACCAATATTAGGATTTTCAGATATTCATGCACAGCTTTGGAATATCTGGCACTAACCAGATGGACTACTGTGGTTCTTTTTTTTTTTTTTTTTAACAAAATTGTTATTGACAAAAATACATCTTTTTATCATGCATAGCAGTTGTTTTTGAACTATGTATACATTGTGGAATGGCTCCTCCACTGAGCTAATTAATGTATGCATGGCCTTACATGCTTGTCATGTTTTTGTAGTGAGAACACTTAAAACTATTCTCTTAGCAATTTTAAAGAATACTTTTTTTTTTTTTTTTTTGAGACAGAGCCTCAAGCTGTCACCCTGGATAGAGTGCCGTGGCATCACAGCTCGCAGCAACCTTCAATTCCTGGGCTCAAGCGAGTCTCTTGCCTCTGCCTCCCAAGTAGCTGGGACTATGGTGCCCACCACAACGCCTGGACTTTTTTGGTTGCAGCCATCATTGTTGTTTGGTGGGCCCGGGCTGGATTCGAACCCGCCAGCTCAGGTGTACGTGGCTGGTGCCTTAGCCAGTTGAGCCACAGGCGCCGAGCCTAAAGAATACTTTATTAAGCATAGTCACCTGTGGTACAAAAGATCTCTTGAACTTATTCCTATGCAACTGAAAGTTTTTAACCTTTCACCATTATCTCCCCAAAGCCCCATCTGCCCCAATCCCTGGTAACCACCAATCTACTCTTAAACTTTATGAGCTCATCTTTTTTAGATTGCACAGATAAGCGAGATCATCACTTAACATAATGTCCTCCAGGTTCATCTATGTCACAAATGACAGGATTTCCTTTTTTTTTTGCGGTTTTTGGCCAGGGCTGGGTTTGAACCTGCCACCTCCGGCACATGGGGCCGGTGCCCTACTCCTTTGAGCCACAGGCACTGCCCAGGATTTCCTTCTTTTTTAAAGGCTAAAAGTATTTCATCGTGTATATCCAAGGACTGACAATTAAGTTCATGAACTCATCCTAGAAAAGGTGCTACATGCCTCACTACTGAATACAAGTATGGTCACCTTCGAAGTATTCCCCTTGGGAAGTTAGCTGTGCGCTAATGCTAGTGCCTAGTCCACCCTTCAAAGCAATTTTGGAACTCTTTTTCTGAAATAGCCATCAGAGCCTCATCGTACGAGGTCTGACAATGAAGTTCATGAACTTACCACCATGTGCTTAAGTTGGCAGCACTGTTGGTAAGGTTTCAAAACCTTGGTATACCCATGTCTCACAGATGGGTTCGTATTGACATATGACAATGTATTGCCAAGTGTCATTTGTCATTATTTATTATTTTTTTAGACTGTGCAAATACTGCAGAGCTGTTTGTCCTGTTCATCATGGGAGGTGCAGAGGTGCTTATAGCTGGATGAACAGGCATTTGCTCGGTGGAGGAGTTAGGCCGCAAAAGGAGTTCTAGCATATGGGAGATGTATGGGTTTGGATAGGGTGGCATGTATGCATATCCATGTGTCCCAGTACAACTGGTTCATAGACTACAAAGGGAGGTGTGATATTATTATTATTTTGGGAATGGAGACTCATTCTGTTGCTCCAGGTTAGAAGAGTACTGTAGTCTAGCTTACAGCAACTTCAAACTCCTGGGCTCAAGGAATCATCCTGCCTCAGCCTCCCAGGTAGCTGGGACTGCAGGTGCCCACCACCATGCCCAACTAATTTTTCTGTTTTTAGTAGAGACAAGGTCTCACTCTTGCTCACGCTGGTCTCATATTCCTGAACTCAAGTGATCTACCTGCCTCGGCCTCTCAGAGTGCTAGGATTATAATAGGCATGAGCCACTGTGCCTGGCCTGTTCACCTGTTTATCATTGTTGTTGAGTGTTTTTGTGTGCAGTATGATGATAGTTCTGACGGCCATTCCAGAAAACAAAGTTCTGGAACTGCTTTGAAGGGTAGACTGGGTGCTGGCATTGGTGCATAGCTTCCCAAGGGGATGACTGTAGAAAGGAAGAATTTTAGAACTTAATCATCACACCCTCATACACCATGTTTTCTTTATCCTCCATCTGCTGATGGACACTGTGAACAGAGCTTCAATGAACATGACAGTGCAGGCAGTGCAGTGTCTCTTTGATGTGCTCATTTCATTTCCTTTGGACCCAGAGGAGAGATTGCTGGGTCTGTACAGTGCTTGTCTTAGACTATAGATCAGGGAATCGGAGCCTGGACATCAGGTTACCACCACTAGACTCAAGAGTACTAACAGTAGGCAGGACTGCACTGCTATCGTATTCAGGGAGCAAGAAGAAAGGTGTTATGCCAAACTGGATCCCATTACATGAACATGAAATAATCCAACAAACTGGGCTTCTAATAAGAATTATCAGAAACTCCATATGGAAATAATTTCACCAAACAAAATATTAAATTTTCTTGGTCTGACAAGTATGTGGCCCTTGTTTTGCTTATATATCTTACAAAATTCAGTTTTAAAGTCTGAAATCATCCCAAAGAATAGCCTCAGAATTATCTCGTTCGTGGCTTGAGCATGAACTCCCATTACTCAATCTCTTCACTGAACACTGCACACTGTGTGCTTCGTGTGTTGGTGCTTTAAGAGCATTCGTGCATTTTACCAACGGGCAGTAAGGAGGGCAGAATGCCTCAGCCTGGGACGCTGTCACAGAGATCCCTGTCCTGGAGCAAACTAGATCAGATAACTCTCAGATTTCTTTCACTTCCAAGCCCTGCTCTTCTACAAATGGAACTTTACCCTGGAAGAGAGAACAATGTAACCTAAATATTGTATCCTCATATTACTTTGAATAAAGTTTAAAAAAAAAAAGATGGCTCGGCGCCTGTGGCTCAAATGGCTAAGGCCAGCCACATACACCTGAGCTGGCAGGTTCGAATCCAGCCCGGGCCCGCCAAACAACAATGACGGCTGCAAGCAAAAAATAGACAGGCATTGTGGCGGGTGCCTGTGGTCCCAGCTACTTGAGAGGCTGAGGCAAGAGAATCGCTTAAGCCCAGGAGTTGGAGGTTGCTGTGAGCAGTAATGCCACCACACTCTACTCAGGGCGACAGCTTGAGGCTCTGTCTCAAAAAAAAAAAAAAAAATCCCAAGCCCTGACCCTGAGCCCCAAACAGCTCCAAGAAGGCGGTAGAAAAGTCAGTTCAATGCTTGGTATGATGGCTTTGAACACAGCTAGGTTGACAAGGAAGTTAGCTCTCCAGGGGCTGCACCTTGTCAAAAGAGGGGACTCAGGCCCTCTCTGTCACATGAGGTACAGACCCAAAGCTCAGCATCCTCCTAGCCCAAACTCCCAGACACAGTGCCAGTACCTTAGCACTACCCTTCTGAGAGCTGGCCAACTCTGTTCTAACAAAAAAATTAGAAAGAAAAGAATCACGGCACCCCCAGATTCCCAAGTCCTGGCCCGACCTATTTTCGGTTCTATCATGTTATTCCCTCCACAAGTCTTACTTTTGGCTTGGACATAGAAGAACACAGGGTCTGTCCATGATCCATTCCCAGAGAGAGAGGTAGCCTGAATTCGAGCTGTATAGTTCCCTGGGTTTAGCCGGTTCAGCTTGGCCCCTCCGTATTTCCTATACTCCTGTCTGGAAACACATTCCCGTTGATCCTGGGGGGAAAAAAACATAACATATCAATTTCCCACAAGCTTCAGAGAAATCTGGGATCTGCTAGCAGATCCCAAAGCTCCCTGCACTGGTGGCTCCAGCTGCCCACTCTCTGACCTCCCACCTAGCAATGACCGCTGCTGGCCACAAAGGGAAGAAACCAACTCTTACGTTGTCCTCAAGTAGCTTTAAGTATACCCAAAGGTGTTAATCAAACACTTCTGGAACCCAGAAGAACTCCAGCATGATCAAAAGTTATTATGACTGATCTAGCCAATGCCACAGGTCATTTTCTACAATGAAACAGTTTCTTGGGGGTGACATAGAGCCAGCTCCTTACAAGCTGTGGAGTACTCCTCAGAAAGCATGCAGGTGGTAGAAAGACCCAAATCCACACAGATTTAGCATCTTATTTTATTGTTTTGTTCTTAAGCTAATTGGGAGGTCACCTGCATGGTGACATAACATGCACTATCAACTCTGATGGAAATACAAGCAGACATGGACTACAGCTCCATTCTTACCTCAACTTGTGATCCATATTTAATTTCATACATTAGAATCAATCCATTGGGATTCTCAGGTTCCGGCCACTTTAAAAAGATGGAGTTTTCAGGCCTTGGCTCCCAGGTGACTGGCCCAGGAATGTCATCTGCTCCTTCTGCACAACAATTTAAACAAGCAACCAAGTTGGATTCAGGTCTCTGGGGAGTGAGACCAACACGAGGCTGACCTGAGTAACCCCTGGGTCTGTGTCTAGGCCCGTGGCTGATTACAAGAGCAGAGGTTTCAAAATTGGACTGACTGGATGACATGAACATCTCAGGGTACCACAAGATCTTCCCCCTCCACCCCAGGTCCCCAGCAGGAAAGCCTGCTACCAAGCATGATAGGAAAATCTTGGCAACCTAAATTAATTTTAATCTTCTGTTCTGTTTCCACCACTTGAAAAAAGGAAACCATGGGAAAGCAGCAGCGTTGCAAAGGTGCAAGTGAGCAGACGTAGTGCACAGGGCCTCGCGGCGGTGGCAGGAACCTCCCAGCAGGCGTTTACACACAGCAGCTGCAGTGTTGACACAGGTGTGAAGAATGGCCCAAGTGGCCCAAGTGGCCCGTGAAGAAGCTGGTGCCAGGAGCAAGTTTTCCTGCTGGCATCAACTCCTGTCACTGCCAGCAGACCTTATGGTAGTGTCTCTCTTCTGCGAAGCGGTGAGCAAAAGTCCTGCAAAGTTACAGCTGGGAAAGGCACTGTGGGTGGTGTACATCCTTCCTAGGAAGGTTGGGGAAACTGGGGCATGGAAGGCTGATGGCTACCCAAAATGTGCTGCACATCAGTGTCAGAGCTGTGTGCAGGAGACCCTGCTTCCTGGACGCCAGTCACCCCTTGCTCCTTCTGCTACCTGGAGCGTCCTGCTGGAAGAAGGCCTGGGCAGTTCACACACTTCAAAGATGGACAAATGGCTATCTGACAGTGTCTAATGTGTCTAACGTACAAGGGGAAGATGAAGGCAACCAGATAAGCAGGACCAGAGACTATGCAGGGAGTTTACCTAAGCAGTGATGGTGAGTCAAGGCAGCTAACCAGGAGGGTTATTAGTCTGTGAGCATGCAGGAGGGAGCAGCCTAAGTTCCCTGTGCACAAATGGGCAAGGGGCCACGGGCTTGCACAGGGTGAACCAAGAAGCAGGAGGAGAGCAGAACCTGCAGGCAGCTCCCTGCTCTCAGTACTTTCCACGGGAGACCACCGGAAGTGATATCACTTAGAGAGCAAGGCTCTACTCCCTGGTGTCTGGTCTATCAAGCTGCCTACCAATGATCACACATCATTTAGGAGGCAGACGCCAAACTAAGGGGCACGGGCCTGGTGTCAGATTCTGTGTCTATAAAACAGTCTTCTCCACTAGGCTTTAGGGAATCAGCAAGGGGGCTAGCTGGATCACACCATACCTGCAGGCATGGTTCTTGCAAACACAAAGTTGGAGGCGCTGCAGCCCAGCTTTTCAGCCTCATGGTTACAGCTGTGGATATCAATACGGTACAATGTAAAAGGCCTCAGGTTCGAAATGACGGTTCTCTCTTTGTTGTCTACTCTGCTCTCAAAGAAAGGGTACTCTGTCTCAAGCTCCTCCGGCTCTGTGATATTGTAGGTGTCCACTACCGTGGTGTTCCTGCTTCGGCTGGACATGGTGGTGTTGGCCACTTGCATGACATCCCTTCGCTTCCTTTCAGGTCTGCGAGGAAGAGAGAAAGTTGGATTGTAAGTGTTTCTACCTCTTTTGTCTTTTCCATGACTTGGGTAAGAGTAACAGAAAAGAAAAATCTTAACTTTGGCCTGAAAGGAGCTATTCAGTCCCTCTGGGTAAGAACCAACAAGTAATACAGGGATTTCCTTCTTTCTTTGAAGGAATGGGCCTTGCTCTGTCACCCAGGCTAGAGTACAGTGGCAGCATCATAGCTCACTGCAACCTCAAACTCCTGGGCTCAAGGGATGCTCCTGCCTCAGCCTCCCCAAGGGTTAGGGTGACAGGTGTGTTCCACAGCACCTAGCCTCCTTCTTCCTTGTCCATCTTGCTTTCTCTAATTCTGCAAACCCCAGATTCTGTGCACAAACTGCCCCAGCTCTCAGAGCAGTTATTCCTTTAATTAAACCTAGAGACAAACAAGGCCTCAGCCACTCTTGGCCAGGCAATGTCCCAGCTATTTTATCAGAATGCTGGTGCCATCTGGTCACAGACCTTATGGTTAAAAGCATTAAAGGTGACAAACCTCCTGGTGGAGGTTTATTAGGGTGTTGGTGAGAGATGGGGTGTGTGGCATAGGTCCTAGGACAGATGGGGGCCATGGGAATTCAAAGGCTTGTGGCGGTGGCTCCTTTGATCCCCTCGCACTGTGGAAATAAACTATTGTTGCCTGGAGCTGAGCAGTGAGCACTTGCTTAGACCCCAAGGCCTTTCTCCCAGAGCTCCTGCTGACAGCCTTGCACAAGCTCCGGAGTCTGTGTACACACGTTATGTCTCCTGGGCCTGGTTTTGACTCTTCCTACTCAGCAGGGAACACTCATGGCCTCCCAAGAAGGGCAGAGTCTCTGCCACGGGTTTGAGAAGCTTGGAACAACAGCTACAGACAGAGAGCGAAAGGGAGTATACTCCGAGGGGGACACGCACACCCCAAAACGGGTGACACAGTCCTAAGAGCAGGAAGGTACAGATCTCCCCTCACAGCTCTGGTTGAATGTGAAAAAGTGGGCTTTGTGACTCTCCCAGGAACCCTTATAAATAGGACTCTGATATTACAGAAACCAAAAAAAAGCTGAATAGAGAGAAGCACTCAGACAGCAACCCTCAGGTCAGACACACCACGCAAATTAGGGTACTGAGGCTGCCGGCTTGAGTCACTGGTCTTAGGAATGGGTAAAAGGCAGGAAGCACACGGGACAAGTCCCGTCTTCCCAAGGAAGTGAGAATGCCCAGAAAGTGGGCAGCCCCTTAGTTTCACTCGGGGGAGAGCAGCAGCAGCTCCTCAGGGAAGGAGGTGTCCCAGGAGCCACACAAAGCTAATG
This sequence comes from Perodicticus potto, assembly GCA_963574655.1. Lineage (NCBI taxonomy): Eukaryota > Metazoa > Chordata > Mammalia > Primates > Lorisidae > Perodicticus > Perodicticus potto. The sequence continues at coordinate 9,996 of CAUYRH010030832.1, forward strand.
CTCAGCCTGCTTCCTGCGGGTCCCTAGGCCCAAGCCTGGAAGGCGACAACAAGGAGCCTGGGGAAAGGGCCCCTGTTCCCTAGTCCGCTAGCACGGGGATTCACCCCCCTGAGGAAAACACTGCCCTTCTTTATGCAGTGGGATGCAGGGCCACACTGAAGGCGTGACACACACACCTTTATTCCAACAGGCAGAGAAGCATACAGACAGGGGTGTGGGGAGGAAGGGTTAGGAAAGGAGGCTGCTAATCCTCCACCTCACACCCTGCAAACCAGCCAGCCAGCCAGCCAGCCTTCCCGAACGAGAACACAAGAGACCAGGTTTATTACTGGGGAGATCTTTTCTCAATGTGTTATCAACATGTTTCCTGCCTTCCCTTCAAAACCATCACAACACACACTCACGTTCATAAGAAGTTGCTTAAGATGCCCTGCAAAACATTAAGAAAACTGTGTGAAAACCCCTCTCCCAGCCTGCCGATTATGAACTGGGGTCACGTCATGAAGCACATGCAGTAGTTTACTCACTTATAAGCCCCACACTTTCAGAGACCGCACAGTCATAGACAACCAAGTCAGAGACTCGGGAGAGGAGGCAACACAGGACGTGATCTGGGAGACAGTTCTGGGTAAGTACTTTGGCCCTTTCATGAGTCTCTGTAAACGGCTACATTTCCAAATGGCGTGACCAATAATAAACACTACTGCCAGTTCCGCACACCCCGTCACGGTATGACCCACCCCTACTGAAAAGCCTTTACTTCCCATATTCTGCCAACATTTTAGCTAGTAATACCAAACTATCAAGCTAGGTGACTGAAGACAGACAGACAAAGGTCAATGAAAAGCATTTGCCACCAATACTGACTTCAGAAACCAATGCTACAAATACCAGCATCCATTCTGCTCCCAAGCACATAAGATGCTCTGTACGACGAGGACAGAGCTGCAACTGACTTAGCTGGCTCAGCCACCAAAACTGTTCTGAAATAATTTAGTTGTAAAACAGAAAATCAGCCTTCCTGTCATCTGGAAACTCCTTTACCTGAATTCTGCCAAAACTCAGTAGGAGGAAAGAAACAAACATTAAGTTCTTAGATATGGTAGCCTCTCACCATGGACGAAATGTGACATCATGACACATCCATGGAAGAAAGAAGCACAAGTCAAACCTGTCTCAGGAGAGAAGGACTAAGGGATGGATGAACGTGTCCAATAAGCAGAACCATCAGAGGAAACACTGTGCGTTAATAACATCTGCATCAACCACAATTGCCTTTGCACCATTGTTCCATATCTGATAACAAAAAGGTATTGCCCTATAATTAAAACTGCATGTGCTTTTAGCAAAATCTTTCTAGTCCTGAACCTCTGGTGGCGGGCTGGTATGAGAGACAAGATGCTAACATAACTAACAGCCTTTGATAGAGAATTAACAAACTTCCTGCCCAACCTGCTTGGGACACTAATTCATCCTTTCCTGTGGTGAGAGAACTGCTACCAACTGAGCCTCTGCCAGCCTGGGTGGAATGGGCTATGTGGAGAAACGACGTAACAAAGGGAGAGAGCCCTGACGTGTACCAAAGCGGGGCCATGTCCCCAATCGATTCTTGATTAATCAGGTTGGTGGAGGTCACTGAACCTGAGTCCCAGTTTGTAAACACATTTATGTTCTTTCCAGTCCTCAAACTTTCAGACTTTAGGAACCACGTGTGACATAAAGATATCCCAGAGAAGACAACAGCAATGAATGCTAAGCCACCAGGGTGACGCCTGAGCCCCGGCAGTCTACCTGCAGCCAGAGCCCTGGCAGGGCAGGTTGGGAGAGCTCGTGGTGGGCTCTCAGGCCTTCCTCCCAGCACTGGGGGCTTTTACCGTCAGAGAGGGAAGGAGGGGGAAGAAAGCCACCAGGGAATGAAGAGTTTCATTTTCAAAAGGAAATAGGACGTCCAGTTCTAATAGGTCTCTATCCCCTGCTTTACTGATTTGTCAGGGTAAGATAGCTGTCTTCAACCATTTTACAAGTACCGGGATGGTCATTTAGCAGGAACAAAAAAAAAATCGCTTTGAAAACTCTATGCTGTTATAAGCTGAGAAAGCAGCCACTACAGGCTTCTGGGCCCTGGGGGTATGAAGAGGAGAAGAGAACATGGGTGGTCAGGGACCTCCAGGGGGTCTGACACTGATCTAAAGCCAGCTTCTCAGGCACGAGGATGTTTCCAAAATCTGCACTTAAATAAAGGAGCCACGGAATACCACTCTTCTTCCATCTCCTTTCTGAGACATTACTGGGCTACTCTGCTGAACTTTCCTTCGCTTTTTTCTTTTTTAAACTACAAGGTTTGACGATTAAGTTTCAACTCATCCTAGGAAAAGTGCTTTGAAGGTAGACCAGGTGCTGGTGTCAGCGCACAGCTTCCTAAGGGCAGCACTTTAGTTTTTATTTTTGAGACAGAGTCTCACTCTTTTACCCTGCGTAGAGTGCCTTCTGAGTAGCTAAGACTGCAGGTATGCGCCTCCACACCCAGTTAGTTTTTCAGTTTTTTTTTTTTTTTTTTTTTGAGACAGAGCCTCAAGCTGTCACCCTGGATAGAGTGCTGTGGCATCACAGCTCACAGCAACCTCCAATTCCTGGGCTCAAGCGAGTCTCTTATCTCTGCCTCCCAAGTAGCTGGGACTACAGGCACCACAGCGCCTGGCCATTTTTTTGGTTGCAGCCGTCATTGTTGTTTGGCGGGTCCGGGCTGGATTCGAACCTGCCAGCTCAGGTGTACATGGCTGGCGCCTTAGCCCGTTGAGCCACAGGCGCCGAGCCAGTTTTTCAGTTTTTAGTAGAGACAGGATCTCATTCTTGCTCTAGTAGGTCTTAAACTCTTGAACTCAAGCAACCCACCTGCCTCAGCCCCCTAGAGTGCTAGGATTACAGGTGTGCGCTACCACGCCTGGCCACCAGGGGAGTATTTTAAAGGGGACCATAGTGATATTCAGCATTTTGAAGTATGTAGCACTTTTTCTAGGATGAGTTCGCAAAGTAATTGTCTGACCTCATATTTTCTTTACTATTTTTTATTGCAGTAAAATTAAAAATATATATAGGAATTCTTTTTTGCCATTTTAAGCATTCTTAAGGATACAAGTGAGTTGTATTAATTGTATTCACAATATTGTACAACCATTACCATTATCTATTTCTAAACATTTTCATCAACTGAAACAGAAACTCTACCCATTATAGAAAAATTCACCATTCCCCACTCACCCCCAGCTCCTGCTAAACTCTATGTTCTGTGACTCTGAATTTGCCCATTCCATGTATTCCACTCACATGAAATTACACTGTCTGTCCCCTGTGCCACCGGCATGGTGTTTTCAAGGTTCATTGATGCCGTAGCATGGAACAGAATTTCCTTCCACCTCATGGCTAAATATCCCACTGCATGGACATAGCCTATTGTGTTATCCACTCACCTGCTGATGTGACAGACCTTGGGAGTGTTCCTGAATTTTGGCTACTATGAACAGTCCTGCTATGAACATTTACTTTCCTCCACTTTTGTCCCTGCTTTAGAGAAACCCACATTGGTGCAGAGGAGCAGAGCCCTTGCAGAAGGGGCTGTGTGACTCTGAAAGGCCATTTTCTAGGCTGCTTCCCTTAACTACTTGTAAAGGATGCCTGTGGCATCTGGTTATGTTTTCATTTCTTTTCCTCTTGCCCATTCCTTCTCTGCCAGGCTGAGAGTGGCAGTGGGGAGAAGCAGGAAGGACAGAGACGGCCTAAATCCTGCCTTTTTCCCTGGTTTCCATGAGCCTGGGCGAGTGATTTCAGCTCTCCGAGCTTCGCCTCTCTTCTCTGCCATGGGGAGTCACCCGCTTTCTGTAGGAGGCTGGGTGGCTGATGGGTGGCAGCACCTGTCACACCAGCCACCTTCAGCAACCGAGCCCTGGTCCCCTTCCCTTCAGAGCTAACTGGCTTCCATAGGATTCCACCTCACCAAACCAACCTCAACTCCTACTGCTCCCTCTCTGCTGACTCTCAAACCACCTGATAGAGAGTAAGCGGCAGGACCTCCCATCCCCCCTTGAGCAGCAGGTTCTGACAACTGAAAATCCAAATGACATTGGTACCTGGGCACAAAGATGGAGTTGTGCAGGAAATTCTCGAAGACTTTGCGGTACTCAGCCTCCTCCTTCTCGGCCTGCTTCTCAGCTTCGGTTTTGGGACAAGCACAGCAAGGCCCTTTCTCTCCACCACACACTTCAGTCTTGGGATTCTCCGTCACCTCCTCAATGTCAATGGTGCCATCGGCGTACTTCCTGATGGGAATTTTGTCTTCTCGGAAAAGAGAAGCCATGATGAGAGTGGGAAGGAAAGGCATTATACATGCTCATGAGCAAAAGTTGTTGCACCTTTGATCAGGGAGAGGGGCTGGTTTCCAACAAAGGGCTACACTGTTGCCTGGTACCTGAATATCAGGGCTCACGAGTGTTCACACAGTGTGAGTGAGAGGGCACCCCTCTTGTCCTGGCTGCTGCCAGCATCCTTCCTTACCTTTGGAGCAGTAATTATGCCGGTACAGGTAGCTGTCCTGAGGCTGCCGCTGCCACCGCACGATGTAGTAGCTCAGGTTGCCATTGGGCAGAGAGGGAGGGTTCCACTTCACGATCAGCTGAGAAGAGGAGTTTGATGCTGAAAGCACGTCCAGGGGAATGGATGGAACTGCAAAGGGCATCAAAGAACAGCCTCAGAGAACAGGAATAAACCCAAGAGCAAGCTATCAGACACTCAACACAAACCGATGGGAAGCTGCAGGTTGGACCTGGAGAAGAAAATCGTAATGAAAAACGGAACACAAAGTGAAAACTGAACCTTGTTTTGAAATAGTATTACTTTAAATGGCCAACATTTCCCTTTATGATATCTTCTCTTGGATAATCTCTGTGAAAACAACCGTTACTGAGTGGCAAATGGAAAAAAGGTTGCTGGGGCACAGACGGTTAGAAGAGACAATGTAAAATCTATAGTTAATTCCAACACCAGTTATTTCGCACATGTTAGTCACAACTGTCAGTCTCCAAAGCTTTTCACTACAGCAGTTTTAACAAATGGGAAAATGGGCTGACTTGTATTTGGTCTGAGATTCCGAATCTCTGATAAAAATAGCAAGAAGCTAAAATGGAAGAGGGAGGTAAAAAGGGGGAGGGATGGAGAGTGTGTGTATGAAGGAGTGTGTGTCACCCCCCAAGCCTAAGAGAGATGGGGGAAAAGGCATGTCGTGGAAACCCACTATTTCTGTAATCATACTTGAGTGGAACGGCTGAGACGTGACTCTGAAAGGCAGTCTAAAAAATGCCAACACGGGAAGCCCTGATTTAAAAGAACAGACTCTATTACCAGCAAAAGGAATATCGATTTACTGGCAGAGCATAGTAATCTGATGTAGCTTGACTTACTACTGATCTCTAAACTCAAACCCAGACCTGCCTTATATACAAAGGACCACCAAAATCTTGTTTTCACCGACTGCACAAAAAAGTACTGATTCTGGTGGTTTGTCCAAAGTGGAAGAGACACTTTCACTGCGTATCATTTAAGCAATGCGTTCATCCAGATTTTCAAAATCTGAAAGGGACAAACAGCTTGAGGGTGCTTTAGGGTATATAATACACACAAGGTTCTGAGCACCTTTAAAGGAGGATACTTTGGGAAAAGGATTAGTTATAACTAACGCCAACTTTTTAAGAAAAAAACATAACCACTTGATGCTTGACTTCTTTAATGTTTCCAAAAATAAGTACTTTACAAATGGCTTATTCCTGGATATTTCAATGATAGGTATCACGAAAAAAAAAAAAAAAAAAACAGAGGTGTAAGATCGTCTCTGCCCCTACTACTTGCAAGGCTAAGTGCCAAAATGTAGTGAACTGACTCAATTTGTACAGCATTTCGTTTCCCCCTTTGGGGAAAAGAAATGAGTTTCTTAAGAATTTGTCAGAGTAATAAGAGATTTCTGTTTCTCCCAAATTTGTAATTTCTCCCAATTACAGTGAATTGCTGGAAAGGGTTACCTCTAATTTTTAAGATGAGAAATTTATGCTGGGCCAGGTGTGGTAGCTCACGCCTATAATCCCAGCACTCTGGGAGGCAGAGTTGGGAGTATCAACTGAGCTCAGGAATTCGAGACCAGCCTGAACAAAAGCAAGATCCCCATCTCTACCAAAAATAGAAAAAGTAAGCTGGGCTGGTGGCAGGTGTCTCTAGTCCCAGCTACTTGGGAGGCTGAGGAAGGAATATGACTTGAGTCTAAGAGTTTGAGGTTATAGTGAGCTACCCAGGGTGACAGAGGGAGATTCTGTCTCAAAAACATGAAAAAAAAGAACGAAAAATTAGCTGGGTGCAGTGGCACACACCTGTACTCCCAGCTACTCAGGAGCTTAGGCAGGAGGATCATTTCAGCCCAGGCTTTAATGAGTTGCAGTGAGCTGTGACTGGGCCACTGCACTCTAGCTGTGTGATAAGAGTAAGATCCCATCTCAAAAACAAAACAAAACCCTTTATTCTGTTGCATTGAAACTGATACACCAACCCATGCCCAGGATCAGAAGCTCATGATAAATTTATTTCTACAAATGCTTTACTGTCAGTGCCATGATTGTGACCTCCTAACAGGATCATGGCAATGTGGTGGGAAGGGATGAGGAAGCAGGTGAGCACAAGCAAAGGTTTTCCCCATCAGCATTTTCTTCTTACCCTCTCTGCCATTTAAACTCAGTCTATGCTAGTTTATGAGTATTTAAAAACACTTCCCCATGAAAATAATGGCTGTTATGAAAGCAAGTTTATTAGTGCTGTAGACTGAAAGCTTCTGTCCCCCAAATTCACATGCTGAAATCCTAACCCATGAAGTGGTGATATTATAATAGGAGGTGAGGCTTTGGCGATTAAGTCAGGAGAGCAAAGCCCTTAAGAATGGGATTAGTGCCCTTATAAAAGAGTCCTTAGAGCACTCTCTCAGCCCCTCCACAGCGTGAGGACACAATGAAATCTATGTGTCCATCTATGAACCAGAAGCAGGCTGTCACCAGACACCAAATCTGATTTCAGAGTCTACTGCCTCTGGCACTGTGAGAAATCAGTTTCTATTGTTTACAAGTGACCCAGACCATGCCATTTTTGTTACAGCACCCCAACAGACCAAGACAACCAGCAAATTCACAAGTGAAGTGCATTTTCCTATTTCTAAACTAGTTTTTATGTACTTGGAAAATATAACCAAATGTTTGCTTTTATTGTTTCCAGATGTGGAGTTGAGAAATGAGGTGGTTTAGAACATGAAGATAAAGGGAGATGGATGAACATTTCATCAGTGAATATTTTGAATACCTAAAACATACTATGTCTGCAGTTTTTCAACATTTGTCTACCTCCTCAGAACCCTAATGGTTATAGAATGAAGATGAGAAAAGTCAGCGAACCACATGAAGTAGAATAGATTGGCATGGTTTCAGTTTGTTCCTGGAGATTGAAACATCAAAATAAACAAAAAGGGCAGCCAAAAACAGCTGTTTCCTGGCTGGGCCCTTCCAGTAAAACCAACCCAGCACCCTGGAGGATCTGGGCTCATCAGGACAGAGCAGGGAGACAGGACAGAAGATGGTTATCAAGACCAGAAAAGGAAACAAAGAGCTTATGGTATCAGAAGTGGGAAAAAGAATACGATACAATATGATGTACTGACAAGACGGACAAGAGGCAGAGTTCACTGCCAGCACTACCACGATACCCTGTAGAAGTACACTGAGCTCACGAGGAAGCCTGGGGTCCTGGGGGCTCATCTCGGGTGTGGGTACCTGAAGCATTGGTGCGAATGTACATGATCTCACTCTTGGCCCCACGGATGTGGTCATTCTCCACCATGGTGAGGGTCACAGCCTTGACGTAAACAGCATACTGGGTCCAGGGCTTTAGCCCATGCAGTAAGATGCCAGGCTCAATATCTTTGTTGGGTGGGAGGTCCACATCCACCATGTTCCAGCTGTTGGAGCCGCAGGCATCCTGGCCATCATATTCTGTGACATTTTTAAAGGGTCTGAAAGACAATTGAGCAAGCTCAGAGAAGGTTTCAGGGCTCTGACCTCAAAGCACTCTAAAACCTTCCCAAGAGGCCTACCATGTCACAATTTCTGTAATAGGAGTTCCAAATAAAACAAATATTCAATTACATTTTCATAGAAGAATAACACTAGGCAACTGGATTCTAGGTTTCCTACACTTACGCACTATAGTACTTATAAGATACTCCACCCCAAGAAGAGTTAAATTCTATAGTTACTGCTCCCTACGAACATATGCAAATACTACTTTTCTCCCTCTCAACTACAGGACTTTTTCACCATTAACAAAAAAACAAGCACAGTCACTTAATGCAAACATCAGCTATTGGTATAACTTTCGGGGAAAAATGACTTTCCTATAGAAAAACAAAAGGAGCGTCTAAAAATCTAAACTGCTCACAAACAATTCTGATACTTAAGTATCTCATAATACTCAAATATTTAGTTTGCAGATTGTCTTAGAAACCAGCATCAACTTCTTAGAGAAATTATCAGCTGACACTGCCAAAGCACTGGTGTGAATATCAGAGAGAATAAAATAGCTTGCAAAGGCCAGGTGCGGTGGCTCACGCCTGTAATCCCAACACTCTGGGAGGTTGAGGTGGGTAGATTGCCTGAGCTCAGGAGTTGAAGACTAGCTTGACTAAGAGCAAGACCCTGTCTCCTCATTGAAAAAAAAAAAAAAAGCCAGGCACTGTAGCAGACGTCTGTAGTCCAACTCAGGTGGCTGAGGCAAGAGGATCACTTAAGCCCAAGAATTTGAGGTTGCTGTGAGTTATGATGACCCATGGCACTCTACCCAAGGTGACAGAGTGAGACTCTGTCTCAAAAAAAACAACTAACTAAATAAAAATAAAGTATCTTGCAAAGACGCTTGTTTGCATAGGGGTAGACATGCGGACCACTGGATTGTTTCAGAGACTAACATTAACGTAACCCTGTCTATAGCCATGACAGGAGAGCATGAGGAATGCCCAGTAATCTTGAGCACCCCATTTCTCATTGGTCATGACCATTTTCAGGACCCTGCTCCAGAAAGGGGAAAGGGTACAAGATGCTGCCATTGGTGCCTCTGGTTCCTGCGACTGGGAGGCCAAGCCCCTGGGAGACAGGCCCACAGCATTAAGTTGGACCGGGGTAAGAGAGATGCCTAAGTAGTTTGTGGGAACCACCTGGACACAGGAGGCAAAGGAAGAAACAAAAAGAGAGTGCTGTCTGGAGGAGTAATGCGTGGCTGCTTCGACAGATGAATGCCACCTGATAGCTCAAGAAAAATCCCTAGCAGATTCTGGGGGAAGCCACAGAAGGTTTGAGACATGAGGTTGCTCTCTATTTTCCTGCCCTTGTTTGGAGAGCTCACGACCTACAGCAGAGGGTCACAGCTTAGGGGAGGCCCAAGGAGACAGTGACAGGAATAAAGGATGCAACAGTCCAGGGGCCGTCTCTACAGAGCCACGGGTCCTGCAGAGTGTTTCCTGAGTAGGACTGGTGGACATGAGGGTTGAAACAGTACGTCATCCCAATCCCTCATATAGTTCATGACAAGTTTGGACTGACCTAATTTCTTGAAAACAACAACAACAACAAACTTTCCCCTCTTCGGGTCTAATTTACCCAAACATCTCTAATTATCCACTAAAGACCGAAAGGCCTCAAGCTAATATTTTCTCAATTGTGGCTATCACGGGCTGTGACGGATGTCACAGGACAGCCAGGGAGTGTGCATGAGGATGAATCACGGACACGCAGCATGATCCTGCCCAGGGACTCTGCCGATTTCCTTTATTCATCCAACACATGCAGTGACCAAAAGACCGGCCTTCCCTGCCTTCACAGTCCCGTCAACAGAACACCACCACCAAATGCAGAAACTCACGCTTCCTTATAGTAAACAGTGAAGCTGATGAGATCTCTGTAGTCAGGGGGCCGGTATCGGTGCCAGGTTATGATGATGCGATTCTTCCACGTGGTGGTGGAGGTAAAATGCAGGACATCACTTTCACCTGGGGCACAGAGGTATATCCATGAGTGACAGAGAAACACATATCTCTGAAAAGCACCTGGCTTGGCCTTGAGCTTCCCCAAAGCTGGGTGTGCACGCTGAGTCCCTTTCTTACTCTCTACTGAGAACCCATGCATTTCACCATGTGGAGCTCGATGAAGCTCATTCCTTTGTTTTAGGACAAAGGTGTACTGCCTACTTGCCCAGGGAACTGGATGTGAACCTGTGAGGGTTTCTTGGCCTGAAAGAGAAGAACCACTCCAGCGAACAAGGAGGCCTTATCTTTCTGCCTAATCTCTATGATGCGAGCTATCAAAGGTGGCCTGTTGGGGTTAGAGTAAAACTTTAAGCCAAATCTTCTTAAAAGATGGTGGCACCTGGGGCTCAAAAGAGTAGGGCGCCAGCCCCATATGCCAGAGGTGGCGGGTTCAAACCCAGCCCGGGCCAAAAACCACAAAAAAAAAAACAAACAAACAAAAAAAAAAAAAACAGATGGTGGCACCTGTTCTGCAGTGATGGATATCTGCTTGTGCCTATATAACCAACAAAACCAGGTAAGAGACCACAGGTACGCCACAAAAAGAAACTTTTCTTGGTCTACACTTGGTATCAAAATAGAACAGCAGTTCTCAACCTGTGGGTCGCAACCCACAGAAACTGTATTAAAGGGTCGCGGCATTAGGAAGGTTAAGAACCACTGAACTAGAAGGACAAATGAACTCCTCTGAGACCCCAGGCAGTGCTGACAAACCCGGGGCACTAGATTAGACACTAACAAAACAAGAACACTTCCACTCGGCCAAGCCCATAATGCTCCACAGGAAGGGAGTCTTGGCTGGCAGGTGGGACAGGGAAGCTGCCCCAGGCTTCCTCTTGTTCTGTGGACCAAATTCAAACTCTGATGAGAACCAGGGTAGGACTGATGACTGAGTACCCCATGGAGACCTGAAGCTCTCTGACAAGTGGTGCTTTCTTCCCTATTTGCCCGAATCCTACTGCATACTCAGGTGAAGTGGAGAGACCAAAGGCTGTAAAAAACTAAGAGGTCTTTAGGGCCAAATGCGCTAGACTGGGATCAGGAAATGCTACAGTCCTGCTGAAGTGTTACTTAGAGAGGAAACCACGATCTGACAGGTCAGTCTGGCTGACTCTTAAGGAGAAGAGGACTTTGAAAATGCTTTGATACATCTGCTTTTACTATAGTCAAAGCAGGCGACAGGGCTGGGGCTTTGGAGGGAGGAAGGTGGGCAATGGGAGGAGATGTTGCTGGCTGTGAGCACTCTCTCCAGCTCTGGGTCCAGCTCCCTCCCCTTACACTGCTCCTGAGCAGCCTGAGCATCAGCCTGGTAAATCCAAATACCAGCAAAACAGACCACAGCCCAATGCTAACCATTTCACGGTCACCTCTGTCTGAGTGTGGTGGGGGAGGGCACACATACACAAATCACCCTTGATCATATAAATTACGGTATTCTTTTTCTAATACCCTTCCCTTATTAAAAGCCAAAGGTGAACAGATAATTTGTAACCCTATCCACCCAAACAGAGCCACAATGCTCTTAAAAGCAGTTTCCTCCGCAAGGTTAGATGAGAATTGCACTGCTGTATCTCTGACAAGCGATCTGAAAGTAAAAGTTTCATAACCAGCACCAGGCTGTGATTATATTCTTCTAAATTTAAAAAGCAGTATCAGCTCGGGGATGCAGGCTCACTCCACCTTCTTCACACTCGTGTGGGAGAAAGATGTGTCCACAGGACAGGGAACCCATGGCTCACAGGGGCTGTGCTTACAGAGACCACTCCACCCCCAGGCCAGAGCACACATGGCTAAAGTGTACTGGCTCTTCTTTGAAAATAATCTAACCATGCCCCTGTGTGTTAAAGGACATTTAACTCTATGCATTCTGTAAACATTGCTTTGAAGTCTGCATAAGAACCTATCCATAAGAGTTTAACACACTCACAAAGATGCTCATGAAAATCTATAAATATGAATACATTAGGAAGCCGCCCACTATCGACTTGGCAGAAGTTAGCAGGAGCAAAGTGCTAGTTAGGTGGCCTAGTGGATCCATCAAGTGAAACAAAGAGGGGGCTGCAAAGGAAAGCCACTGTCCCAGATGGGAAGCGGGTCGACCCTTATTGCCATGGTTGGGCCGATGGTGTTTTGAACCCTTCAACTCACAGGAGGCTCTCTCTCCATTGTTCCTGGTGTTTATGTCCCCTTTGCTCTGGCGTCCTTTAGTTCCTGTCACTTCCTCCATGCGGTAAATTTCAGAAACACACAATTTGGGATTGAAGGCAAAGTACATTTTCCCTGCTTTGATAGTCAAGTTACGGTGGTCCCAGTCCCATAGCTGCTGCAAGTTCTGGTTGTCCAGGACGTAGAAGGAGTAATTCCTAGAAGCACAGAAACCAACATTAGTGCACCTGCCCTTAGCTCTGGCCCCCTCTCACCTTTTTGCCCCCTTCTTCATAATTTATTTCCTTTGGCAATGAGAGATTTACTTATTAATGCAATATAAGAATGAATAGAAAAAGTAATGATAAACAGAAGACTGGATAGTCCATGTTAATGGCAACATGATTCAAGGACAACATACTGAAATCAATTTAAGACACTAATTAATGTTATGATCTCTATTACCAACAAATAATGCTTCTCATACCGGAGGATGTTACTCAAATCATTCTCAAGAAATGCCTTAGGTTATTTTTTCTCAGAGCTGAGTATATACACTGCACTTAATATCAGTCCATGGGAGAACAGATGTGCTCTGCTACCCAACCGGAACAGCTTACACGTCTGCTGTGAAGTCTCCCATTATCCCTGGGAGTCCATCCTACCCATACCCAATCAGCAATGTACAAAGGGATGGGAAACAGCATGGGATAGCGAGACAGGCTTGGGGTGGACAAACCCTGAAAAGCTGCAGCTCCAGTCCCTGGAGAAGGTGTGGGAGAGGAGGAAAGGCCCCTGATGGGCAGCCTTGGAACTTGGCATCCAACACAGTGATTCTCCAAGTTCAGCATGCACAAATGCACAAAGCTGATTTTCAGAGTGCTGGGGAACACCTCCCCACCCCCCCAAGTTCCTGATTCAGCAAGTCAGCAGTGGGCAGAGAGTCTGCACTTCTAACAGTACCAGGTGATACACATTTGTGGCCCCAGGACCACATTTTGAAACCAGTGGTCTAGCAAAGGCTGAGCTCCAGCAAGTCCTGGAAGCTCCAGAGCCCACTGAGCCAGACGCAGGTCTGGGTCACAGTGGGTGTGCACATAAGCAGAAGACACAGTTGTCTCCTGAAGGGAAGACAGGAGACAACAGTTACCTCTGTCTACCCAGGTTGGGAGAAGTGAACGAGTAGACAGCTACAGCTTGAGGGTGTGGGGAGAGACCCTGCTGTAGGCCTTTCTCTCTGCCCCCTGGGCAGCCTACAGACAATGCCATGGCCGATGGGTCTGCTCCCCAAGGACTGTGCATCTTTGCTCTTTTCCTTCTACTCCCTTGACTCAGTTTCACTCTGGGCCTTCCTTCCACACTTTGTAAAAAGCTAAGTTTAGGGGCCTCACATTAATCCCAGAACTCTGGAAGGCTGAGGTGGGTGGACAGCCTGAGCTCAGGAGTTTAAGAGCAGTCTGAGCAAGAGTGAGACCCCGTCTCTACTAAAACAGAAAAACTAGCCAGGTATTATGGCAGGCACCTGTAGTCCCAGCTGCTTGGGAGGCTAAGGCAAGAGAATGGCTTAACCCCAAGAGTTTGAGGTAGCGGTGAGCTGTGACACCACAGCACTTTACCCAGGGCAAGGGAGCGAGACTCTGTCTCAAGAAAAAAAAAAAAGAGCTGAGTTTAGGAACTAGTGCAGCACTCAGACTGACTTCTAAGATCCACTCCGAGATGTCACACACAAACATTCAAAGAACAAGGACACTGGCCTTCTTAGCAGAGCCAGGATAGCCAGGACTAACAGAACCTGCCCAAAGCTGGAGGCTATATCCAGGGGGCACCCCTCTGCCCTGGCAAGCACCTGCATTTACTCCCACTCCAGGACCTCTTCCTGGCTGGCTCAGCCTGAGTCTTACTTAGAGCAAAGCACAAGTTATGGTTACAATGCCACCAAGCAGCCATGTGATGTTTGCTTGAGAATTCACAAGGGAGTTCAGGCCAGGAAGGAGTTCAGAGATAGGGACCAGGACTAGAACTGCCATCGATGAGCTGCAGGTTCCTTAGTGCAGCTTATGAACAGGTGACATCCAAACTTGCTGTCTACTTTAAGAGTCCAAGACCTGAAGGCCCAGAAGGGGTCCCAGAGCTGAGGGGGAATCTGCCCACTAACCTGAAGCCCAACCCCTCCCTAAGCACTGGGCCCCTCTCCACATCTGTGCTGGAGGTGGGGCCAGGAGACCTACCACACAGGGGCTCAGGGAACCAGCAAGTGAATCCAAGACAGCACCTCTGCAAGCAAGCCAGGCTCCTCACAGAGCCATTTTTAGGCCTCTGGACACAGTACTGGGCACCAAATCAGTGGCAAAACCATCCAAGTAGATAATCCTTTCCTTTCATTAAGAGTTTACTCCCTAACACATGTCCCGGAAAAGGAAAAGAAGACATTGTCCAAATGACCCCAGACGTAGTATATGCAATTCAAGGTATATGTCCGGGAGGCAGCGCGTGGGACATGGCTCAGTTGGCCCTGTTGGCCCTGGGGCCAGGTCCTGTCCAGGTCTATTCCTTCTCACTATCAGGCTGCGTGTGACACTACTAGAGGGTGGTGGGACTCTGAGCCATCACACAACTGAAAGAGAGGTCTGGAGTAGAAGTAGGAAAAGATTTGTTGCACCAAACACCCATTTTTGATCAGGGAGCATTTCCTGCTCTGAAGGAAATTCTGCAGTGTTAACACAATGACCCCGACAGATCTGGCTGCTTCTAGGTATGTGAGTTACCTTCAAAATCTCCTTGCTAGTGAAAAAACCTCTGGGCTGTGAGAAAGGGCCAATTAATCAGGTCAAACTTTCATCTCAGCCCAGGATGAGCCCTCTTTTAGTAAACTACTTTCACTAGCTGGGAACAGAACCTCACCAAAAATACTTTCTGAACAAAACATTCTTCTCCCCAAGGGAGGAAGCATGAATTATAAATCAGGAAATTGACAAGTGAATGGCAGGCACACTGAAATTGTGTATTTGATTAATCACTTTGAAAAGCCAAGATGATCTTTTTACAGTAAACACAAACATTTTTTATAACATTGAGAAGGCTGGGAGTCATGATACCAGTATAAATAAAACCCAGGCATCATGGAGCTGGTGGAAGCTAAAGAAAAATAAAAATAAGAAAACCTTGTCAAAATAATAACCAAACCCTTAAGAACTGCCTGTCAGTATCACTTCTGTGTTTCCAACCCCAGCTTGGGGCCCAGCTGCCCCCAAATTCTTTCCATGACAAGGTGAGATTTAAAAGACGATAAAAGGCAGAAGCCCAGTCTGCACATCTTTAAAAAACACATATGCTTAAATTTTCATTGTTTCCTAAAGGAAATGACTACTTAAGTAAATTACTCAGTAAATGTGATTTCTAATTGTTTCTAAGCTCACTGTCTTCACATTCAAAGAATATTTTAAAAAATTAAGTTGTTTATTTTTCTTTAGCTCCCACAGGCTCCATGATGCCTGGGTTTTATGGATATTGGTATTTTGGCTCTCAGCCTTCTTAATGTTGCAGAAGTGTTTGTTTCTATACTTGGGTAGGCCCCATCTGCCAATCTGTAGGCCAAAAGGGGTGGGTTTGGTGCAGCCAGCTATTTCCTTGAGGGCACCTGTATGTTATTTGCATCCAGATAAACCCCACCAAACAGGTAGCACATACTCACTTGGTTCATCTGGGGCTGCAATCAGGGGCTTGTCTTAATTTCTGAGTTGAATAGCACCACTTCCCACTCGCTTCCACTAAGGGCAGGGGTGGGGAGGAAAGTGAAGGGAGGCACAATTGCCAGGGTTGGGAGCACGCTATCTGGGAATCCAAAGATCAGGTAAGCCTCATCTCCACCACTTACTAAGTGACAACTCTGGGCAAAGCAGTTATTCAGCCTCTCCCAGGCCGGAGTCTCTCAGTTGCAAACTGGAGGTGTCTGCCCTGCTCAGCTAGCCCTGAAGCCAACTGGAAGAATCAGATTGGCTAAATATAAAAGGATACTGTGAGCTTTGAATCATCCCACAAAGGTGTGAGATGACCTGTTCTGCTCTCTGAAGTGTCGAAGTCCCCTGGAACAAAGTCTCAGAGAACAGGAAAGTCCTGTGCCTTGACAAACAGGGCTGAGCCTGAGGTCTGCAGCCTGTGGAGGTAGGAAGGGACATTTCCCTCTTTTCAGCCCTTGCTGACATACTGAGAAAATATCTGCAAATATATAACCAATCATAGTAGTTCAGTTCTCAAAGGAGACACTGTTGCCTCTTCAAGGTTGTCTCCAGGGGGCGTCAGATCCCAGCACACAGAGCTGTCAACACCAACTGAGCAACCAGCGGCTGATACAGTATTCGGCCTTTTTGCCACCGGCAGCTAGACTGATTTACACCTTTTCCGATCTATCCCAAATCTGATAGCTACACCTTTGGGGGCTCAGGAAAAGCTGGGAAATACCCTTGGAACCTGGCACCACCTGGATAATAGGAAAACGTTTCTTCTTCTTTCACTGGGTGTGTGTGTGTTTTTTTTTTAAATAGCTTCTCTGAAGTGTATTTTCCATACCAAAAAACTTACTTGTCATAAGCGTACAGTTTCATGAGCTTCAGCAAATTTATACAGCTGTCCAACCATCACCACTACCCAGTTCCGGAACATTTCCATCACCCAGAAGTCCCCTTGTTCTAGTTGGTGTTCAATCTCTACTCTCACCCTCAACTACCACCTATCTGCTTTGTCTCTATAGTTTTACTTTTTCTGAGAATCACATATTAATGCAGCTATACAATACACGTAGACTAATGCTTCTGAGGTTCATCCATGTTGTGACATGTAGCGTACTTTATTATGTTTTATTGTTGAGTAGTATTCCATTGTGCCACATGTTTATCCATTCATCTGCTGGTGAGTGTTTAGAGGGTTCCCAGTGGGTGGGCATTTTTTTGCTTGGGGAGGTGGCCCTTATGAGTAACACTGCTATGAACATTCACATACAAGTCTTGGCATAAGCATGCTTTCACTTCTTTTGGTTAGATACTAGGCAAATCTGGGAATTGCCAGGTCACAGGGTTGAGGGAATATTTTTTAAAAGTTCCAGGGAACTGTCAAAAGTTCAGCCATGTTTCAGCCTCATCTTAAGAGCTGCAAAAACTTAGTAGAAAGCTTAAAGTGCTGAAAAGTCAAGTGGTGGCAACAAAAGCAGAGATGCCTATATGCATCTATCAATTTCAATTCTTTTTTTTTTGGAGACAGAGTCTCAAGCTGTCACTCTGAGTAGAGTGCTGTGGCGTCACAGTTCACAGCAACCTCAAACTCTTAGGCTTAAGCAATTATCTTGCTGCAGCCTTCCAAGTAGCTGGGACTACAGGCGCCCACCACAATGCCCAGCTATTTTTTGGTTGGAGTTGTCATCATTGTTTGGCAGACGCAGGCTGGATTCGAACCCACCAGCTCCAGTGTACATGGCTGGTGCTCTAGACTCTGAGCAACAGGCCCCAAGCCCAATTTCAATTCTTAAAACCTAACACCCTCCTTCTGTTTTTATTCTTTCCAAGGCAACAATTCTTGGTAGCACGAAAGACTTTGAAAAAAAAATTTTTTTCTTTTTTTTTTTTGAGACAGAGCCTCAAGCTGTCATCCTGGATAGAGTGCTGTGGCATCACAGCTCACAGCAACCTCCAATTCCTGGGCTCAAGCGAGTCTCTTGCCTCCGCCTCCCAAGTAGCTGGGACCACAGGCGTCCACCACAACGCCCGGCCATTTTTTGGTTGCAGCCGTCATTGTTGTTTGGCGGGCCCAGGCTGGACTCGAACCCGCCAGCTCAGGTGTACGTGGCTGGCGCCTTAGCCCGTTGAGCCAC